>JAOWBW010002318.1:0-94984 GCA_026119855.1 Campanula takesimana
GGTCGTGCATATCCACATGTTCGGCCGAACCAAAACTAAATGTCTCCGTTCCCGACTTTTACACCGTTCATGGTTTGACTTCCACAACTCAACACTGTCTATGTGATTTGTTTTGCTGTTGACTAGAGAAAAGTCAAATCGATGAAGAGAGCATGAAATGTTGCTTTAGAATTTAAATATTTCTCATTGTTAGTTGTTTTTTGCTAGGAAGAGGTTGGTTTATTGTCTGCTGGTTTTCACAGGGAACATTTGCAGTTGCATAAGGTTGAAGATTGTCTCTTTGAAACGATTACGTCGTGAGCACGAGTGAATGAAAAATGCTATCGATTACACCCTGGAAATGATGGCTTGAGGACCGTTCAAATCTCTGCATTTCTATAGTTTGTCAGGTAATAAGCTATGCCAAAGTTCTTCTTCTATTAGAGTGCTATATTAATTTCAGTTTCAAATAATGATGTCAATGTTTTGTGTTTGAATCCCAACACTTACATCACATCCTCTTCGCACGGTTGTGTTTTGTCTTTGGCATGACAGTGTTTTCCAACATATCGTTCAACATGTTTTGCACGGTCGTGCTTTATGTCCGTATTGATTTTGATTCTCTCTAGTATCATTCTTTGATCAGACCTCTCATATTCAAAGACACCAAACCCCAAAAACAAAAAACACACATCAAATTCTTGAACATGCAAATTCTGGACTAAAATAATTTACTTGTAGCAATTAAAATAAAATAATATCCCCATACTAAAAAATAAGATCATACAAAAGAATTTTGATTATGTACAAAAATAAATACTTGCTATCAATATCAACCTTGCAACTTGGAAACAATATACGTAACCCTAATCGAGATAGCCTTCACAATTACTACTACTTCCAAAAAATGTTCTGAATCATAATTCAACTTCTAATATATCCAAAATCACCGAATTGGAATTCTTGCTCCTCTACCGCATCCAAGATTTACCCGTACCTTCCGCCTCGCATGTTTGACTTGAAACAAACCCAACTCGAGCTTCTTTTTCAAGATCTCCTCCACTTTGAACTCATTTGCCTTCATGCTTACTTCTTCACTGCTGACTGACCGCTTCGGGTTTCCTAGGGGAGCTACTCCCTCTCCCTCTCTCTTTTTCTTCTTGATCTTCAACTTAATCTTAAGACTATTGGGATGAGGAGTTGCTTTTATTACTTCAACTTTGAATTCTTGATCATTGGCTACTTCTTGATTTGTGACTGATGACTTCCGGGTTCCAAGATGAGCTTCTCCTTGTTCTATTTTCTTCTTATTCAACTTGATCTTGAAGATTTTGCGTTGAGGAGCTGTTTTCAATGCTTCTTCTTGTACAGCATGAGACTTTTCTTATTGAAAATCGACTGAATATTCACCGGATCATCAACCGTCTTTGACATGAGCATATTGACAAGGTGTGACCTACGGGTCAAGAACTCGTCCGGATACTTGGCAGAAGCTATATCAATGGCCGAAAGCATGACATTAAAAATATCATCTGAGGAGCCGTCGCGAATAACATTATCCGCCAATTTCTTGAAGTCCATCTCCTTGAAAATTCAGTAAAAGATGACTGCAAATCGCCTTTAAAAAACACTGAGAAGGGACTGCGTGAAAGAAGAAGCTGAAAATAGGGTTTTGACTATTGACTGATTAAAGCCAGCGTAAGAAAGATGAGATGGATTGGTAGGGAATGGGAATAAATAAAGGTAGTGAACCGACTTTATAAGTTAGTAGATTCCTAAAGGGATTCTTATTAACTGAGTGGACTTACCTTATTAGGATGCTTGAAATCTAAAATGAATTTTTATTTCCGACATTTAATTTAACTTGTTAGAATAGGAAAAACTCCGTTTTGGTCCATTGTACTTTAGGGCGTGTTTCACTTTTACCATCGAACTTTATTTTTTTCATTTTACCATCGTACTACAAACATTTGTGTCATTTTATACCAAATTTGGGTGTAAAATGACACCATTGTTTGTAGTATAATGGTAAAATTGAAACAAATTTGGGTAAAAAATATCGAATTTGGTATAAAATGACACCATTGTTTGTAGTACGATGGTAAAAATGAAAAAAAATAAAGTTCGATGGTAAAAGTGAAACACGACCCAAAGTACGATGGACAAAAACGGAGTTCTCCCTGTTCCTGTTAGAATATGATTAATTTGTTGCTTATTAATTGCAACCTTTTTTCTAGTCACAATACTTTTGAGTATATATATTTCTTCTTTATTTCCTATCCATTCTCAAAATGGTGCGAGGAATTTTGGGATGGAGGGAGTACAATACATTGACAGTACTAAACACATGTATACTTGAAAGGTCCCGGTTTTTCATTAAAATACTCTTAAGGCCAAAATGATAGAGAAATATGCGCAGCGGAATATATATTTTCTTAAGCCTTATAGTTGTTGTCTAACATATATATTCCTAATTTCTTTGTCAATTTTATCTTGTCTATGTGATCAAGTAATAATAATTAAAGCAAGAAATAACATAATTGAAATGGAAATTAAATGCAAGAAAAGAAAGTAAAAGAGACAAGAGGCGAGAATTTTCAAGTGGTTCAGAGGCAAAACCCATCTCCTACATCCACCCCCACTGTCCCTGATAAGTGAGATCAATTCACTATAATATTCTCTTCTACAAGAGTTACAAGAATTGATAAGGCAAGTTCCTCGAACCCCCTCTACTTAATTGACTCATCAATTAAGGTTGCTTCTTCCAAAGCGAAAAAGAAATAAAAAATATCACAAGTGTGAAAGTCAATGTAGTTCTTCCTTAAATTGACACTAGGGTTGTCGGATGGAAGCGGTTCTTTGGCTCGTCGGTGTTCCCCGTTAATAGTTGCAAGGTTTGATTGGGTTGATTTGGAGGGTAAAAAGGGTGAGGGTTAAGTGTGAAGGGTTAAAGGGTAATGTGGCAATTGGTGTATATTGCTCACTAGGGGAGGTTGGGATATAGTGATGCAAGCACACTAGTGGATAAATGGTGAAGGGTGTTGTATCTCAATATTTGTGTGTGAAAATGGTTTTTGTTGCACACACTAAGGCAATAAAAGGGAGGGTATTTGGTGTAGGAGACACACAGGTAAATGGGAGAATTGGTTGCAATATATAGGCAGAGGAGGAAGTAGCCGTTTGGTGGGAGAGGTTTAATGAAATGGGTGGAGTCTTCAAGGGAGGTCTTGGTCTTCATTGTTTTAATGCCTTCTCCATTTAATGCAAGGTTGAAATGTTTGCTCTTCAACGGAAACAAGAGAGGAAAACATTGCTGGAGTGAATCTTGCATTCACATGAGACAATTGGAATTTGCAGTTGACCACCTTGTCCATTTATGCTCCATTTAAGTATTTGTACATATCTTTCCACAGGGAGCTCGTATAGAAAATCCGATTGCATAATCTTGTTCATCATTGCATAAGCTTTCCATTGAGTCTAATATCGAATATTTTACGACCTCGATTGGTAGTGAATATCACAGTTGAAAAGGTAAGGGAACTTGGAGGAGCCTTTATGCAACTTTTGCATCTTTCTCTCTTGATAGTTTAGACCATTTAACTTTGACCCGTTAGTTAAATGATCAATATTCACCAAAACATTAATTTAGGACCTAACAATTTCCCCCTTTTTGGTGAATGATTGATCATATTAATAACGTATAAGCTTTCTGTTTAACTCCGTAAGCCAAAGTGATAACATTGAATATTGCCTCTCAAGCAGATTTTTGGTCAACTACATAAAATTTTCTGTATTGACTCTAAAGGTTATAGGGTGTATGGTTATGGTTTCTGGAAAGAGTTATGAGTTAACTTTAAGTGGGAAAAGACGGTTCGGGATTTCAGGTTTTGAAGTGGGAGATATTGCATCTTTCTCTCTTGATAGTTTAGACCATTTAACTTTGACCCGTTAGTGATGAATGAATTGAGAAACTGAATGCTTTGCTATAGACCTGATTCATCAGAGTAATTGTATTTGTATAAAAAAAATAGTGTCTTTCTTTTCTTTTGATCTGCATATATAACCTTCCCCCCCCCCCCCCCCCCGCAGATAAGTTTTCAACGGACTGGGATAAGGCTTGGTCAAGCTTCAAGAAGCAAGGGAAAAAGAGCCTGCTCTCACAGTTTTCTCCAAACAAGTATGTGACATGGAACCCTAAACGTTCCAACTACCCACTATCCGAGGAGGTGGACCCCATCAAGAGAGCAGAGAGGTCAAACTTAATGTTGTGGACTAGTCCAGGATTCACCCTAGGGGGCGCAATTGTCATTGTAACCTTTCTTTTGGTATACACTATTCTTGCTCCAATCAAGTGATTTAGTTTAGAGACTTGGTGTCGTTACAAGGGGAAAGAAGTCTTTGTACAGATATGATATCACACGCCTGGAAATTGCCTTAGTGTAGGAATGTGATGTCATAAATTTAAGTTCATGCAGTCTATTTGTAAGTAAATGCTAATAAATTTCCCTTAATTTTTATTACTTGATCCCTCTCCTGGGGTGTAAAAATTTGAACGCAACTGCAAATGTGAAGTGTGATTCATCCGTGGCAATAATATATTGTGAGGATGTAAATGACAGTGGGTCCCATTATTAATTCACTCTAGTATGGTCATGACCAGACTGCCTTACACAAGAATGAGAGCTCGTGATTTTTTGCAGACTCCAGCCTGAGCTCATAATTTAATGCAATTTCTGTTACTAATTTATGTATATTATCTGTTCTGGAAAATGGTGATCTTTGTTCGGAAGGAATATGCGCTTAAATGTGCTAGGCGCGGAATGTTTGATGTAAAGGTAATTTCTGTTTCTTGATTTTCTTCCATCAGACCTGTTTCTTTTTCCTCCATAATTTGTCATGTTACTGTCTATGTGATTCATTTTGCTGTTGACTAGAGAAAAGTCAAATCAATGAAGAGCGTGAAATGTTGCTTTAGAATTTAGATATTTCTCATTGTTAGTTGTTTTTTGCTAGGAATAGTTTGGTTTATTGTCTGCTGGTTCACTCTGATAGTCTCTTTCACAGGGAACGTTCTAAGTATTGCAGTGGCATAGGGTTGAAGATTGTCTCTATGAAACGAAAATGTCGTGAGCTTGTTACCTTGAGGTTTTGCAAAGAAGGTGAGTTGACTTGACTTGACTTCTTCAGCTTCAATCGTTTTCAAGCTTAAGACTGCTCTTTTTTTTTTTTTTCTCTGACACTTACGTGTTACGAATTTTATGTTTGTTTTAGTTAGCACGAGTGAATGAAAAATGCTATAGATTACACCCCGGAAATGATGGCTTGAGGACCGTTCAAATCTCTGCATTTCTATAGTTTGTCAGGTAATAAGCTATGTCAAACTTCTTGTTCTATTAGAGTGCTATATTAATTTCAGTTTCAAATAGTGATGTCAACGTTTTAGTTTGAGTCCCAAACTTATATGCACTCCGAATTACATCACATCCTCTTCGCAAGGTCGTGTTTTGTCTTTGGCATACCTGTACCAAAGTGTTTTCCTTCAACAGATTGTTCAACATGTTTTGCACGGTTTGTACCTAATGTCCGGATTGACTTTGATTCTCTCCAGTCTCATTCTTTGATCAGACCTCTCAGATTCAAAGACACCAAACCACCACCACCACCCACCCCCCCCCCCCCCAAAAAAAAAAAAAAAAAAAAAAAAAAACACACACACATCAAATTCTTGAACATGCAAAATTATGGACTAAAACAATGTACAACTAAAAACTTAACCATATCCTCTTGCTAAAATTTAAGTGAACACGAAAGAAATTTTGATTATGTACAAACATTACTATCAATATGAATCCAATATAGGGATTGTAACTTTTAAATAGTATACGTAACCCTAATCAAGAAAAACCTTCCCAACAGTTACTACTACTTCCAAAACAAATAATTAAATATTTTGAATCATAATTCAGCTTCTAATAATATCCAAAAAAATCACCGAATTGGAATTCTTGCACCTCTACCGCATCCAAGATTCACCCGTACCTTCCGCCTCGCATGTTTAACTTGAAACAGACCCAACTCGAGCTCCCTTTTCAAGATATCAATATTTGTTGATGGGGCTTCGAATGTGAACTCATTCGCCTTTTTGCTTACTTCTTCATTGCTGAATGACCGCTTCGGGTTTCCTAGGGGCGCTACACCCTCTCCCTCTCCCTCCCCTTCTCTCTTTTCTTTTTGATCTTCAACTTAATCTTAAGATTTTTGGGTTGAGGAGTTGCTTTTATTACTTCAACTTCGAAATCTTGATCATTGGCTACTTGATTTGTGACTGATGCCTTCAGGTTTTCGAGATGAGCTTCTGATCCCTCCTCTCTTTTCTTCTTATTCAACTTGATCTTGAAGATTTTGTGTTGAGGAGTTGTTTTTAATGCTTCTTCTTGTACCACATCGGACTTTTCTTGATTGAAAATCGACTGAATTTTCATCGGATCATCAACAGATTTTGACATGAGTAAGTTGACAAGTTTTGACCTACGGGTCAAGAACTCGACTGGATACTTGGCAGCAGCTATATCAATGGCCAAAAGCATGACGTTAAAAATATCATCTGATGATCCGTCGCGAATAACATTATCAGCCAATCTCTTGAACTCCATCTCCTTAACAGAATCAGTGAAAGATGACTGCAAATCGCCTCTAAAATTATGAGAACAGACTGCGTTGAGTGAAGAGAAGAGAAGAAAATAGGGTTTTCAGTTTGGAGTGATTAAAGTCAACGCAAAATGAGATGGATGGGTAAGGAATAAATAGAGTTAGTGCACCGACTTTGTAAGTTAGTAGATTTCTAATGGAATTCTAACTGGTGTGGACTTTCCTGATTATTAGAATGTTTTAAATCATAAATGGATTTTTATTGCCGGACTTTTAATTAGTATCTTGTTAGAATGATTAGCTGCTTTATTGAATAATCATTTAGTACAATTGTAATTTTAAGTTTGTTCCTTTAAAATGTTGATTATTCAACGAGACATTGAAAATTTGTCTCTTACTTGCGAAAAACTTAGAAAAAGTTACTCCATCCTTCTCAGTTTAAGGTTCTTACTTGTATGTCTCAGTTTAAGGTTCTTAGTTGATTTATTCCTTAAATGGCAAAAGATGAATAGTGTTTTGAACATTTTTGTCTTCATAAAGTTCATATAATACAAAAAGCCCATCCCTTACCCATCTACTTTTCACCCACTTGCTTTATGAATGGACAATTATATCCTCACCCACTACTATTGTTGACTCAAGTTTGTCTTGTTTCCTTAATAAGCGTGCAAAGTCAAACTAAGAACCTTAAACCGGGACGGAGGGAGTAGTTTTTCTAACACTTTGAAAAATGCGTTTTAAAAACGCACAATGACATTTTTATTATAAATAATTAAAATTTCTTTTGAAATGCGTTATGATGTCCTATAAATTACCGGAATTGTTTTAAAACGCACGGTAATATTTTTTTTTTTGTAAATAAATGGTAATTAGCACACATTGAGACTCTTTAACACTACAACGACACTCCTTAACACTACCATTGATAATATTTAACAGTATCATTGACGTCACTCGCTGACACAATCACTAATACTATCGTTGACACTCTTTTGACACTACTGACATTCCATTACACCGTGCGTTTGGAAAATTCCATGATTCTGATGCTTGTTGCTCTCTGATTTTAGGTAGTCGTTCTTGTCAATGGTCAAGACCGGAGGAACCAAACCAAATACACTACCTCCAAATTACTCTACACTGTATCGAGTATCAAGTAGTGCTTATACCACCAAACACAACTGTAGTCACGCACTTGTTCAACATTTTTGCAAATCTTGTTTGAAGTCCAATCTAAGTATGTATTCTGAGTCTGATTTATTTTTATTTCTGATTGTTATGGAGAGCTTTTTACCTGCAAGATAGTTACAATCTACTGATATATGAAATGACGCATTAACTGTAATACTCCCCCTTCCCAGAAATATCAGAAATATAGTCCCGAGACACTGACACTCTTTTAACATTACTATTGACATTCTGACACTTATAAACACACAAACCGTCACTCAAACACACACACACACACACACACACACACACACACACACACACACACACACAAGCCCAATTGTAAACAATATACCGGCATTAATAGTCTAAAACATGCGCACCGGCGATTATAAATGCATACATTGTCTGTTAGTGGCCGGTTCCAAGGTACTCTATTTCAACCGAAGTGCGCATAAAGCTTCTACCTCCTCTCTTTTCTTCTTATTCAACTTGATCTTGAAGATTTTGTGTTGAGGAGTTGTTCTTAATGCTTCTTCTTGTACCGCATGAGACTTTTCTTGATTGAAAATCGACTGAATTTTCATCGGATCATCAACCGTCTTTGACATGAGTAAGTTGACAAGGTATGACTTACGGGTCAAGAACTCATCTGATGATCGTCACGGATAACATTATCAGCCAATTTCTTGAACTCCATCTCCTTAAGAACATCAGTGAAAGATGACTGCAAATCTCCTTTAAAATTTATGAGAACAGACTGCGTTGAGAGAAGAAAAGAGAATGTAAGATATTAGAGACTTTTGATATTAATGAACATAAGAAAGAGTTTTGATTATATTGAAGAAGAATGAACTTAATTGTATTGATCAATGTTGTGCCCTATATATACAAATTGAGTAGAGAGATTGAAAACCAATTAAAGACTAAAATAAGACGTGCTAGGTAAGTAAAATAAACTGGGAAGCGGCAGCCCTAGCTTGGGTGCCAAGCTAGGGTTTCGGCATATGATTCTGTTTTGGTGTAGGTGATAATGTAGGTACACCAGACACCATACTGTTCTGTCTATCACGCCCCCGCAAGATGGACGAACGGAGAGTAAGACCAATCTTGGACAGCAGAAAATGAAACCGTGTACATGGCAGAGCTTTGGTGAGAGCATCAGCGAGTTGATCATCCCCAGAAATGTGAGTAACTCGTAAATGTTGCAGCTGAACTTGTTCTCTAACAAAGTGATAATCAAGAGCAAGGTGCTTCATCCGTGAGTGAAAACGAGGATTAGCAGCTACATAAGTAGCACCCAAGTTGTCACAATAGATAACCGGTGTGTGATATAAGGGAACCTGAAGTTTGGAAAGGAGATTTCAGAGCCATAGTACTTCGGCGCATGTAGCAGCAACGACGCGATACTCAGCCTCGGCAGAAGAACGGGCTAGTGTACGCTGCTTCTTGGAACTCCATGAAATACGATTGGACCCAAGATAAACTAGATACCCAGTAGTGGACACATAATTTAACTTATCACCAGCCCAATCAGCATCAGTGAAAGCGTGAAGGATGTCAGGCGACTGTGTACGAAGGAGAAGACCATGCGAAGAAGTACCTGCGAGATAGCGTAGTATACGCTTCAGAGTGCCCCAATGAACATCTGTCGGAGTCTGCATGAACTGAGCAAGGCGATTGATGCAAAGGACAAGTCACAGTGAGTAAGAGACATATACTGGAGAGAACCCACAAGTTGGCGATACTCTGAAGGATTGGCAAGAGGAGTGCCACTGATAACTGTAAGTTCCGGATCTGGGACTAAGGGAGTAGGAACTGGTTTGGAATCTTCCATATGATAGCGCTGCAAAATATCCTGAATGTATTTTTGTTGGCTTAAAAACAAGCCATCCTTGTGAGGAAGAACTTCAACACCAAGAAAGTATGATAAGGATCCCATATCCTTGAGAGAAAACCTGGCTGCAAAAGACTCGATGAAAGAACCCAGTAAAGAATCATTGGAACCAGTAATAATAATATCATCAACATAAACCAAAAGCACCAAAAAACCATCCGAGTGTGTGTAAGTGAATAGAGAGGAATCAGACTTGGAATTCAAGAAGCCCACAGATAACAGATACTGCTTCAATTCTGTATACCATGCCCGGGGTGCCTGTTTGAGACCGTAGATGGCCTGCTTGAGTTTACACACATGATTCGGCCGATGAGCATCAATGAAGCCCGAGGGTTGAACCATATACACATCCTCTTTCAAGGAACCTTGGAGAAACGCATTGTTGATGTCAACCTGTCTTAAAGTCCACCCACGAGTAACAGCAAGAGAAAGCACAGTACGAATGGTAGCAGGTTTAACGACAGGGCTAAATGTCTCAGAGTAGTCAATACCAGGTCGTTGGTGAAACCCTTTGGCAATGAGGCAGGCTTTATGACGTTCAATGGTACCATCAGGGTTGTATTTGGTGCGAAAAATCCACTTGCAGCTGATAAGATGATGGGTGGAGGAAGGTGGTACAAGATCCCAAGTCTGGTTGCGTTCTAAGGCATCGAATTCAGTTTGCATAGCATCTCGCCAAGCTGGTAGTTTGAGTGCTTGAGTATAGGTGGTGGGTTCGGTGAATAGGGCAGATACAGAGGCATGAAGGTTGAGTTTCTGAACAGGTTTACGAATATTGTTGTGAAGACGAGTAATTGGGCCAGTAGGTTTGGGAGGAGGGGTAGGTATGCTAGTAGTAGATAGGGATGGAAATCTATCCGAACCCGCTCCGTATCCGGGACAGACCGCACCCCAGCGGGGCGGGTTTGGTAAGATTTTTTCAAAACCCGGCGGGTCACGGGTCGGGTACGGTGGCACACTAAAACCCGCGGGACCCCGCCCCGCCCCGTATACTAATATATATATTTAATTACTATAATATCCCTAACCCATTTCAATTATTACCTCAACCCCCTATGTGCGTTAGTCTTACAGGGAGTGAGACTTTCTCAAATCTCAATTCTATTATTTCCTAGGGTTACAGAGAAGCGGCGCAAGAGTCAAGACATCGGCATCAACGGACGATTCACGGCTGACGACTCCGGCGCTTCCACTCCGGCGCTTCCACTCAGCCGATTCCGGTCTTCCTCCGGCGAGGCATCACTGTCACGACTTCCCTTCTCTCTCTCTCAATTTCAATTTACAGGCGGCTTCTCTTCTCTCTCTCAAATCGATCGATTTCCTAGGGTTAGAGGAGTCTGAGATGCGGCACTAGCTAGAGAGAGACATCGACATCCATTTCGCGACTTCCACTCCGCCGCCCGCCGCTTACAGGTCTTCCTCCGGCGACTTCCACTGGTTAGAAAGGTAAGTTAACCTCTCTCTCTCTCTGACTCTCTCTCTCTCTCTCTCTCTCATATGTCGATTACTCGATTTGTCAATTTCTAGGGTTAGAAATTGATGTTGATTTTGATGTTGATTTTGATTTTCTAGGGTTAGAAATTCTGATTTTCTAGGGTTAGAAATTCTGGGCTGCTTAAAGCCCAAAAAAAATCGATTTGGGACATGCGGTGCGGGGCGGCTGCGGGTTCACCAGTTGGCGGGGCGGGGCGGATTCGGTACTAGGGAGGTTCTTTGAGGGGCGGGTACGGTTTTGGTCAAACCCGCCCCTTATCCGCCCCGTTGCCATCCCTAGTAGTAGAGGAGGCAGTGGTGGTGTTGTCTGATGTGGATGGTGGTGCGGGAACAGTGGGGTCAACACTAAAAATTTGTCTCTTACTTGTGAAAAACTTAGAAAAAGTTACTCCCTCCGTCCCAGTTTAAGGTTCTTACTTGTATGTCCCAGTTTAAGGTTCATAGTTGCTTTATTCCTTAAATGGCAAAAGATGAATAGTGTTTTGGACATTTTTGTCTTCATAAAGTTCATATAATACAAAAAGCCCATCACTTACCCATATACTTTTCACCCACTTGCTTTATGAATGGACAATTATATCCTCACCCACTACTATTGTTGACTCAAGTTTGTCTTGTTTCCTTAATAAGCGTGCAAAGTCAAACTAAGAACCTTAAACCGGGACGGAGGGAGTAGTTTTTCTAACACTTTGAAAAATGCGTTTTAAAAACGCACAATGACATTTTTATTATAAATAATTAAAATTTCTTTTGAAATGCGTTATGACGTCCTATAAATTACCGGAATTGTTTTAAAACGCACGGTAATATTTTTTTTGTAAATAAATGGTAATTAGCACACATTGAGACTCTTGAACACTACAACGACACTCGTTAACACTACCATTGATAATATTTAACAGTATCATTGACGTCACTCGCTGACACAATCACTAATACTATCGTTGACACTCTTTTGACACTACTGACATTCCATTACACCGTACGTTTGGAAAATTCCATGATTCTGATGCTTGTTGCTCTCTGATTTTAGATAGTCGTTCTTGTCAATGGTCAAGACCGGAGGAACCAAACCAAATACACTACCTCCAAATTACTCTACACTGTATCGAGTATCAAGTAGTGCTTATACCACCAAACACAACCGTAGTCACGCACTTGTTCAACATTTTTGCAAATCTTGTTTGAAGTCTAATCTAAGTATGTATTCTGAGTCTGATTTATTTTCATTTCTGATTGTTATGGAGAGCTTTTTACCTGCAATATAGTTACAATCTACTGATATATGAAATGACGCAGTAACTGTAATACTCCCCCCTTCCCAGAAATATCAGAAATATTATCCCGAGACACTGACACTCTTTTAACATTACTATTGACATTCTGACACTTAATAAACACACAAACCGTCACTCTCAAACACACACACACACACACAAAATCCCAATTGTAAACAACATATGCATTGATAGTCTAAAACATGCGCACCTGATACGGGGCAAACGTAACGGAAAAGAAAAATTAAAGAAAAGAGATAGCAAGATATATAAACAACTCACCACTCTAAGGAATCCACCAAAGAGATACAGGGTTGTGTTTGTTCACCACTAAACGGAATCCACCGAATAGATAAAGAACAAGAAAAGATGGCACGAAGCACAATCTTATATTATTTTATAAACTCAAATTCCACCCTCCCTTACAATACAATTTGTAGGGTATTTATACTTAGGGAAATACTAAAGTTACAAAAAATGGCTACAAAATGTGGCTTACAAAATGAGGTGTCATAATTGTATTGGTGATTTTAATTAGAGTGTGCCGGGTCCACTATCGATGTAGCCAATAAAATATCGCCACCTAATCTTGTATCCTTCATTTTGTAACCTTCTTTTGTAAGCCTAGCATTGCCCTTATACTTAACTTTGAACATCCCTCAAAGCATAGGATTTATCAAAATATTTAAGGGATAAGTCTAACAATTAATACATGGAGAAAATATAGATAATACATCAAATGATTCATGAAACTCTAGATGTTTGTCAAAATTCGGATGTATATGACCTTATGACTGCCTTGTGGTAAAAATGCCATAACGTTCTCTAGGAAACTCCAAAAGCTGATCAAAAGTGCGTTAGAATCTAGACTCCTAGAGCTTTCCGATGATATATTTCTTGTAGTTTTTGGATGAACGAACTGGAAGATACATTATGTAGAAGTGGACTGACTTTATCGAAACTATCAAATACCAACCATTTGGTTCCCGCGTCAGCACCGGCGATTATAAATGCATACATTGTCTGTTAGTGGCCGGTTCCAAGGTACTCTATTTCAACCGAACCGAAGAAGTGCGCATAAAGCTTCTCCCTCCTCTCTTTTCTTCTTATTCAACTTGATCTTGAATATTTTGTGTTGAGGAGTTGTTTTTAATGCTTCTTCTTGTTGTGCCTTATGTCCGGAGTGACTTTGATTCTCTCTAGTCTCATTCTTTGCTCAGACCTCTCAGATTCAAAGACACCAAACCCCCAAAACAAAAAGCACACATCAAATTCTTGAACATGCAAATTCTGGACTAAAATAATTTACTTGTAGCAATTAAAATAAAATAATATCCCCATACTAAAAATTAAGATCATACAAAAGAAATATTGATTATGTACAAAAATAAAATACTTGCTATCAATATGAACCTTGCAACTTGTAAACAATATACGTAACCCTAATCGAGATAGCCTTCACAGTTACTACTTCTTCCAAAACAAACAATAAAATGTTTTGAATCATAATTCAGCTTCTAATAATATCCAAAAAATCACCGAATTGGAATTCTTGCACCTCTACCGCATCCGAGATTTACCCGTACCTTTCGCCTCGCATGTCTAATTTGAAACAAACCCAACTCGAGCTTTTTTTTCAAGATCTCAATATTTGTCACTGGGGCTTCCACTTTGAACTCATTTGCCTTCATGCTTGCTTCTTCACTGCTGACTGACCGCTTCGGGTTTCCTAGGGGAGCTACTCCCTCTCCCTCTCTCTTTTTCTTCTTGATCTTCAACTTAATCTTAAGACTATTGGGATGAGGAGTTGCTTTTATTACTTCAACTTCGAAATCTTGATCATTGGCTACTTCTTGATTTGTGACTGATGACTTCTGGGTTCCAAGATGAGCTTCTCCTTGTTCTATTTTCTTCTTATTCAACTTGATCTTGAAGATTTTGCGTTGAGGAGCTGTTTTCAATGCTTCTTCTTGTACCGCATGAGTCTTTTCTTGATTGAAAATCGACTGAATATTCATCGGATCATCAACCGTCTTTGACATGAGCATATTGACAAGGTGTGACCTACGGGTCAAGAACTCGTCAGGATACTTGGCAGAAGCTATATCAATGGCCGAAAGCATGACGTTAAAAATATCATCTGAGGAGCCGTCGCGAATAACATTATCCGCCAATTTCTTGAACTCCATCTCCTTGAAAATTCACTAAAAGATGACTGCAAATTGCCTTTAAAAAACACTGAGAAGGGACTGCGTGAAAGAAGCTGAAAATAAGGTTTTGACTATTGACTGATTAAAGCCAACGTAAAATGAGATGGATTGGTAGGGATGGGAATAAATAAAGCTAGTGAACCGACTTTATAAGTTACTCCCTCGGTCCCGGACTAAGGTTCTTAGTTTGACTTTACACGGAGATTAAGAAAAAGTAAATGTTGTGAGTATGAAAAAGTAAGTAAGAGAAAGTAGGAGAGATAAAGTGGGTAGGGAGTTTTTGTTGTGATAATGACAAGTGGGTCCAACAGTCCAGTTTAGGTAATAAAGTAACTAAGAACCTTAGTATGAGACAAACCAAAAATAAAGTAAGAACCTTAGTCTGAGAAGGAAGGCGTAGTAGATCGTAAAGGGATTCTTATTAACTGGAGTGGACTTACCTTATTAGGATGCTTGAAATCTAAAATGAATTTTTATTTCCGACATTTAATTTAATTTGTTAGAATATGATTAATTTGTTGCTTTATTAATTGAACTACACACTCCAAACTAAATCAAGAAACTTCACCCAAAAATGAATATCTATCTTTAGTACGCGTAAACAGATATTTGATGTATATAGTTGGGTAGTTGTAAGTTGTAACTAGTTCAGTTGTAAATTTATTTTTATTATAAGGGACTTGTAACTTTAATTAGTTTAAGTACTAAAATCTCATGTTTTATAATTATACTCCATCCATCTTAAACAAATAGAAATTTTTAGTATTGTAAAAGAACAAACCCAAATATTCAGCATTAAAGCCAAATAATTTTTATTTTTTTTGGACATAGAGAAATGAACTTGATTTTCTTTTACATCCAACGCAGTGGTGAAGTTAGAAAATATCAGAAACCGTGTCAAGATTATTTTATGGATATAATTATAGTTGAGAATTGAGATATTCAAATTTAACATACAATGGGGTCAAGTGATAATTTAGTGCAAAATTTATACAAAATCAAAGGGGGTCAAATGTATATATTCATCATTTTTAGTACAAATAAGACATTTCTTAAAATCTTGAAGGTGGTAAAATTGACACATTACGAAAATGAAGGGGGTCGAGCGACCCCCTTCTACATAACGACACTTCGGCACTGATTCAATAGTAAGTTTTATTTCTTTTATAATCCAAATATATTTGGTTAACTAAAAATGCATTTTTCCAAGTGGTTAGGAAAGACGTGCGACATTTATAATAAATGAATTTTATTTTAAAAATGTGCGGTGACATTTCTATAAATAAATGACATTAAAAAAAAACGCACGATGACATATTTTTGTAAATAATTGACACTTTTTAACATGACTACATTACCAATGACACTCTTTAACACTATCTCATTTGCACTCTTTAACACATACACTGACACAATTAACACTAACAAAATAAACGCATGAAACCTTTTAAAACATACCGTTGACACTCTTTTAACACCCTACAAATACAGGGATCCATATAAGGGCCTAAACGATATATTTTGAGAATTTGAAACCTTATACTTGTTGGGGAATTGTGCTATATCCGTGCAGTTCTTGCCCATACAATTCTGATAATGGTGAGACACAACAACCATGCATACAAATAATATGAAAGTAATCAACAAGAAAAGAACACAATATTTGTTAACCCAGTTCGTCAAAACAATGACTACATCTGGGGGCTCTGCCAAGCCAGGATATTTCACTAATATCATAAGTTGTGTCTGTTTACAATAAAGCCTAATGCTCTATATTGCAAGGAGATAACTTCTCCATGTAAACACTCCAATCACAACTAAAACCCTAGACATGCTTCTACCCATCCACGGAATGCTCCTAAGGGCTAGCAATCACTTGGCTCTCTTTGTGACTCACAGATTCTCTCTGGCTATTTTTTCTAGTGTGCAATGTTTATGGCCATCACTTGGTTTATATTGGCAATATGTCCAAAACCTAAACTAAGTAGGAAACCCAGAATAATTAAATTCATAAATCCACTTAAGAAAAGCGCACCCAAACATCAAAGGATGGTGTTTGTCAAGGCTAGTTCACCTACTCCAGTAAAGAATGCTGCTCCAAAGAAAAGTAAATAGTTTGTGAAAACCCAATCTATAAGTGGCTTACATCATTGTGTTGTGTGTGATGGTTTAGGTCATAAGGCTGCAGAATGCCTTTTGCGATTTGCTCCTAATGCCAAGGGACGTAAAAATCCTAAGGTCAGATAGGAGTGGGTTGTCAAAAGTTGCTAACTCTAGGACCCAAGAATAAAGGGGACCTGCGTTTTTAATGTCTATCTTTCAGGTCTCCTGCTTCACTGCGCACTCTTCACAAGCTAAAGCGCATATATGGTATCTCGATAGTGGATGTTCTAAACACATGATTGGAGATGCCAACAATCTTGAAAATATGCATGAAGGAAGAGGTGCCTCAGTAACTTTTGGGGACAACAACAAATGGCACATAGTTGGATATGGAAGAATCAGAAAAGATAAAGTGTGCATTGAACAGGTTGCGCTCGTAGAAGGTCTCAAGCACAACTTGCTCTCCATATCTCAATTCTGCGATAAAGGTCTGAAATGCCATTTTACTGCTACGCATTGCTATATCAAAGATGGCAAATCCGGACTCACTTTGCTCACAGGGACTCGTAAGACAAATATTTATATCATTGATCTTACTGCTATAAATTCTATCACTAATCTCTGTTTTGTAGCAAAGAATATAAGTGAAAGAAGCTGGCTATGGCATAAGCGCTTAAGTCATTTGAACTTTAAATTTTTGGCTAAGCTAGGACGGGAAAATCTTATCAAAGGACTTCCCAAAGTAGCTGACCACCAAGATAGAAAATGCGCAGCATGCCAGCTTGGTAAACAACCTAAGCAGTCTTTCTCTAGCAAGATTGCTTCCTCAACTTCCAAATGTTTACAACTGCTTCACATGAATTTGTTTGGACCTGTCACCACCGTGAGCATTGGAGGAAACAAATATACCTTAGTTGTGGTGGATGACTACTCAAGATACACATGGGTTGAAATGATGATATCCAAAGATGACTGCTATGATATCTTGACTGCTCTATTCCGAAGACTCCAAACTCAAAAGGAAGATGACATCGTAAGCGTTAGATCAGATAATGGAACTGAATTCAAGAATAACATTGTTGCTCAATATTGCGATGACCATGGAATTGATCATAATTTCTCTGCTGCTGGAGTTCCTCAACAAAACGGCATTATGGAAAGGAAGAATCGCACGTTGATTGAGGCTAGAAAAACCATGATAGCAGAAGCTAAAATTCCAAAGTATTTCTGGGGAGAAGCTGTTAACACTGCTTGCTTTACTCAGAACAGATCCCTCATCAACAAAGTCTACAACAAGACTCCATAGGAACTATGGAGAGGAAGAGCGCCCAACATCGCTTTTTTCAAGATTTTTGGCTGCAAATGCTATATCCTCTACAATGGCAAAGATCATAGAGGTAAATTCGACGTCAAAGCAGATGAAGGTATTTTTGTTGGGTATGCCAAGCATTCTAAAGCTTTTCGTGTTTTTAATAGAACTACTCTAGTAATTGTAGAATCTGTACATGTTACTTTTGATGAACATTCTCTCCTTGAGCCACATTTGACTCCAAATGATTCTGATAATTCTACTGAGAATGATCAGACAGGTACGCAGTCACAAACTGCACCTATGCAGAATGATAATCAAGAAAATCACAATCAGAATCAAGCAAGTCCATCTCATGCGCCAACTCCAGATACTGCGCCATAAGTGACGACTCTTGATACGCATACACCCCCTCCTGCGCATGATGTTTCTCCGCTTCAGCAAATCACCTTTGATGATCTTGATGCTGGAGCTAATGAAGTACCCATTGAAGATCTTCGTATTCCTACCACTCAACCTAACTTACCTCCCGAGGTTCGTGAAGTTAGAGATCATCCAACAACAAACAGCATTGGTGATCTCAATGTAGGGGTTCGTACTAGGAGAGAATCAAACTTTGATGATGAGTATCACTCTTTTATCTCTCAAATTGAACCAAAGAAGGTTGATGAAGCGCTCAAAGATTCAAGCTGGGTTACTGCTATGCAAGAAAAGCTTAACCAATTTGAGCGCTGTAAAGTTTGGACTTTAGTACCCAGACCTCATGACCAAGAAGTTATTGGTACAAAATGGGTATTCAGAAACAAGATGGATGAGAATGTAAGCATCACCAGAAACAAAGCAAGGCTGGTTGTGTAAGGCTATAGGCAAGAGGAAAGAATCGACTACGATGAAACGTTTGCGCCTGTAGCAAGACTTGAAGCTATCAGAATTTTCTTAGCTTATGCCTCTCACAAGAAATTCAAGCTTTATCAAATGGATGTGAAAAGCTCATTTCTCAATGGTGAACTCCAAGAGACGGTCTACGTAGCACAACCACTAGGATTTGAAGATGGCAGATTTCCAAATCACGTCTTCAAACTTCAGAAAGCTTTGTATGGACTTAAGCAAGCTCCAAGAGCATGGTACGATACTATATCAAAGTTCCTGCTAGAGAAAGGCTTCAAGCGCGGTAAAATCGATACAACTCTTTTTATTTCTAAGTATAATGATCACTATTTACTTGTACAAATTTATGTTGATGATATTATATTTGGTTCTACTAATGAGTTACTTTGTAAGCCCTTTGAAAAGCTCATGAAAAGCACGTTTGAGATGAGCATGATGGGAGAACTCACATTATTCCTCGGACTTCAAATGAAGCAATTGAATGATGACATCTTCATAAATCAAGCCAAGTACACAAGAGACTTAATCAAGAAATTTGGACTTGAGAATGCTAAAGCATACGACACTCCAATGGCTACGGGAAATAAGCTTGACAAAGACTTAAAAGGTAAGAAAGTTGATCAAACTTTATATCGAGGTATGATTGGCTCTCTCCTTTATCTTACTGCAAGTAGGCCAGATATTATGTTTAGTGTTTGTGTCTGTGCGCGCTATCAAGCTGACCCTAGAAAAGCGCATTTAACTGCCGTTAAATGCATTATTCATTATCTTTCTGGAACTGTTAACCTTGGACTTTGGTACACCAAAGATTCGAATTTCGATTTGCTAGGTTATTCAGATGCAGATTACGCAGCATGCACAATTGACAGGAAGAGCACAAGTGGAACTTGTCATTTCCTTGGAAATCGACTTGTTGCGTGGGCAAGCAAGAAGCAAGCTGCTGTGTCCATATCCACTACAGAAGCTGAATACATTGCTGCTGGAAGCTGCTGCTGCCAAATCCTATGGATGAAGCAACAATTAGTGGACTATAGAATTCATGAAGGAAATTGTCCAATTTTTTGCGATAATATGTCCACCATAGCAGTCTCCAACAATCCTGTCATGCATTTAAAGACAAAGCACATCGACATCAAATATCATTTTCTCAAGGACCACGTGGAAAAAGGAAATATACACTTAGAGCACGTGGGCACAGATAATCAAATTGCTGATATCTTGACAAAGGCTCTTGATGCAAAGCGATTCATCTTCTTGAGAGGAGAAATGGGTATGCTTGAACTCAGCTAACTTGTACATATGATTTGTTATTACTAACAATCTTGTGTTTGCTTGATAAGTGTTCAACATAGGTTAAGATTCATGCTTCTGCGCAACCCCTGCGCAACATTGTACTGCGCAGTGATTCATTTGCGTATGAAACTATAAAGTTATGAGATTTAAAGAACCTCTTGCGCTATTAAAGCTCTGCGCATGATTTTACCTGCGATTCTATTAATTAGAAATTACACATAGGTCCCGGACTGAAAAGTCAACGCTAATTTCATAAGGGTACTTGTGTAATTAATATTTTCCCTCGCCTTATTTTTGAATTTTCTTGGGAAATTACGCTTTTGCCCCTGCGCATGTCCCATTATCATTAATGCAAACTGCCATTGATAGTAGTGCCTATTAGGATTCCTGAGCAACATTTATGAGGGAGTTGAAATGACTGTGACCTGCCTAGACCTGCTGACACACCTGTGCGTCAGGTCTGCGCACGCGCGCTCCCCATTCGGCAACGTCGCTTTGCTATCATGCGCCTCTGCGATTTTTCACCAACTCGCCGTCTTTCACCAAACCGCCCTGCTGATGTCATTCGATATTTTCCCCTTTCGGTATAAAACCCTTTGACCCTTCCCTTTCTCTCTCTCCTGCTCACTTTCTTCTTTCACAAAACCTTCGTTCTCTCCCTCTCTGCAATTCTTCTTCAACTCCCAAAGATTTCCCTTCCCTCTCTCTTTGACTTTCTTCCCTTCACCCTCAATCCCTTCATCTCTTTCCTCTCTCGCAAACCCTAGTTCTTTATAATGGCCCCTCGAAAAGCAAACTGTTGAAGAAGTTCCACCTACAAAAGCTAAGAGTGTCGACGACATGGTATAATCTTTAACCATTGATTTTTTTTGGTCTGTCCGCCATTGTTGAGTTTCGAGCTTTAAAAGCTCCCCTTCTTGATTTCTTGCTTATCTGTTAATCATTTTTCAAATCGTTAGTTGTTTCGTGTTCGTCTCTATTTGATCTACCATTGTATGTACTTTCTTTCATGATCAGCTTTGTTTTCACGTGATTTATGCAAAAAAATTTCGTTCGAAAACCTCCAAGGCAGTCGAACAGTTATTCTCGGTTTCAAGGCTTAATGTCGTGTTTTTGGAAACTTCGTTTTCATGGCTGTTTTCGTCTCTAAAATGCGGTCATTTTGATATGATTTTTATCCTTTGTGGTCAACCTTTGATTTTTTTGGTGTTCTTGGTGTTCTTCGTGTTCATGAACAGTTATTCCGTGTTCATCAAGTTCTTATTTGTTTCTCTTATGCTTTGGGTCGCATAAGAATTTCTAAGTGTTTGTATGTTTGCGCATGCTTGCTTGCTTTTGCGCATTATTTTCATGCTATTTTTATCAAGTATGGAGTTGTTGCGCATAGGTTTATCTGCGCTATCTGCGCATGCGCTTCACTCCATGCGCAATGCTATTAGTCTAATCCATTTCTTGTTTTGCGCAGAATTCTTTCTATTTCCTACAAGGATGGGAATTAGATCTTGCTGCGCTGCAAAAAGATGCGGTTGGACGCAGGCTTATTCATTTTATGGATACCTCTGGAATTTTACCTCTCTTCACTCTGGATTAGGAATTCTATGTCCCTTCTCTAGTGGATGAGTTCTTTGAGAGAGCAGAACGTGTCACCATGACGCACAAGCACACTCGAGCTAAGATTGATGTAATCCGCTTGACGGTTCAAAATTATTCAGTGCGCATTATTCCTGCATCTCCGAAAAAGCTCTGCGGCTTCACTGTAGACGATGCGCCTGAGGTCTACTCAGAGGGTAAACAAAACAAGCTTGTGTTGAAATTGGTTGGGGAACCCACTCTTGTAAAGAAGTTGAGTGTTCATGACAGAAAGGAGTTTGGTGAGGTGATGTATCACCTGTGCACCATTTTTGGTGACTCTGTTAATTGCAAGAATGGAAATAAGGACAAGTTCATTTCCAAGCAATGGGCGTATTGCGCTGCAGTTTACAGTGGCGATGATCTGGACTGGTCTTCTGTTCTGTTTGATGAACTCTGGGATGCGTCGGAGAGCTATGACAAGCGCATGGACAAGAAAATACCCAAGTACAGAACTCACTGTAGGCTCCTCTCCAAGTACCTCATGAATATCTCTGAGCTGCGCACCTTCATACAAAAGCGTCCTGATCTCAAGGTTCCCTGCACCAAAACATACTCCATCTCTCATCTCTACTCACTGCGCATGGAGATTGGCCGTGATGAATATCGCAAGATCTGGAACAAGGATTGATGATGATGAAGCCCCCAAGACAAAGTCCAAGAAAACTGTTGCGCAGCCTTCAAAGGCCACTGTGCCTGCTGAGCTTGAAACGGCAGCTGCGCAAGCAAAGTGCAAGGGTAAAGGAATTGCAGATCCTGCGCAAGAAGAGGTGAAGGATAATCCCAAAGTCAGATCTACTGCTGACATCAAAATTAGGTTTTTTGATTTGCCACCTCCTCCTGCTCCTAAACCTTTGAAGAAGCGCAAGGCTCCACCTGCGCCTGCTCCCTCTCCTGTCAAGACAAAGAAGAAGTCTGCATTTACCATACTTCCACAACCTGCTGCTGCTGCAGTTGAGGAAGACAACGAGTCTCATATGGATGAGACTGCTGCTGAAGGTGATGCTGCGGTTGATACCGCACAGGAGGAGCAAGCTCCCAAGGCTGCTGAAAAGCCTATTGCTGCTCAGGGATAAGAAGATAGTGATAATTTGATGGATGCTGCATTCCCTGACATCGCTTCGCCTACAAAGGCCCTTGCTGCTGAAACTACCGAGGATGTTCCTCTTTGAACTCCGCGCAAGAAGCAGGTTGTGCGCAGCGCTGCAAAGGGCAAGCCAAGGACTGTAGATGCACCCCCTTCTCCTCCTGAACCATCCTCCAGTGCCTTCCAACGCCTCAATATTCTGGTTGGAAATACTCAACCTGGTACTTATGTTCTTTTTGATGGACTGGACTTAGAAGACGAGGATGAAGTCACCAAATCTGCGCAAGCCGATAATGCTGCGCAGCAGACTATTCCTCCTGTTCATCCTGCTGAGGAAATCAAGGAAGGTGAGGTGCGCACCACTGATACTGACAGCAGCAGCACGAACTCATCTGCACATAAGTCTCCTGCTGCTGACCCTATTCATCTCTCTTCCAAACAACCTTCACCTGAACACTCTGCTCCCAAAGTCTCTCCTCATCCCGCCTCCGTACAGGCTACTCCTTCCATTTTCCAACGATTTCTACCTCCTCTCTCTCTTCCTCTGCTGACCTGCACTAAATTCTCCAGACTCTGAATACTATCCAAG
Source organism: Campanula takesimana (assembly GCA_026119855.1). Lineage (NCBI taxonomy): Eukaryota > Viridiplantae > Streptophyta > Magnoliopsida > Asterales > Campanulaceae > Campanula > Campanula takesimana. The sequence continues at coordinate 23,574 of JAOWBW010002318.1, forward strand.
TAAATCAGGTGGCTGCGCAGTCTCAAATGGCTTAACTTATTACTACGCAGACAGCCATTCAGGAGCAACTTGATGCGCAGCGTATAGAGATTGCTTCCATTAAGGGGGAGAATGCATCAAAGGCAAGTACCTACGCCAGCCCCTCTGCGCAGCGAGTTCCTGATGCCTTAGATCAAATGGTCCTGGACTCACTGAAGTCAATTAGCGGGCTGCTTGAAAATATTTGCACCCACGAAGCTATTGACCGTGGGTTCATGGAAATTCTGAGGAGGCTGCGCAAGAATTTAGCTGATGGCTTATTTGAAGGGTTCACAAGTCTTGAAGGGCAGATCATGGATAAATTTGGCCAAGGTGGTCCTGCGTAAGCCAGTGCGCTGAATATGGAAAGTGTCAGGGAGTGCATTAATCAAGCAATGACTGATTTCGCTGATGGGTTCAACGCTAGGATAGACCAAGCAATGTTTGACATTCAGGCCAGCGTGAACACCCAACACCTCCACACTGACCAAAGACTTGAAGCTACGTAAACCACCATCATCAACACCATTGAAGCTGCGGAGCAGAATCAAATGACTGGACATTAAGTGAAATACAGAGCAAACTTCCGGGAGCTGCAAGAAGACAACAGAGATATGCGCAGAGGGATATCTACTTATGTTGGAGAAGAAGTAGCGTTCCGTGAAAGGTTTCAAGAGTTGAAGATTGAGCTTATGAACAAGTTCAACAGTCTGCAGAACGAGCTGCGTGAAGCCCTGCACCGGATCCACGTAGACTAGGTCTATGTAATTTTTTTTTGTTTATTTTTGCGAAAAGTATTTCTTTTTGTGCGCAATTTTTGTTTTTCTCTTTCAAACTTGTAATCTGCAACTTTTATCATTTCAAGTTTTAATGAGAAAAATCGCATCATTAGTTTCAAAACCTTGTTCAATTCAAGCTCTTCGTTTGTGGAACAATGATTGCTTTATTCCACTTCATGCGCATATTATTAACTGCTCATATTTTCTACGCATGATGTTTAAACATTCAGTTTAAACGCATACTTAAACTAAAATTCATATCATTTGTATGCGCTGCATGTTATTTCTGTCTTTCCCAATTATAAGTTAATCTTTTGGATAGACTAGAAATCTATAGCATTGGCTAGTGTGTGCATTGACTTGAGGCATGATTTACCATTTTCATTTTTATGGATATGTTATTATCAAGTACAATGATTTGCCTTTGTTATAGTAGGTAATGGCATCAATCATTTAGGGGGAGATTGTTGGGTATGCTTATCTCTTAACCCTCCTAAGTATGTTAGAATTGATCGATACCATCACCTATTAGTATTTTATAGACTTTAGGACCCTATGTAAGAATTTTAATAACTTCAATTTTTAGCTTAGCCCATTTTATGGTGTAGGCTTAAAATTTAGGACTTGAAGCGAAAAGGAATGAAGAACTAAGCAAGACTTTTGTCTCTGCGCAGGACTTCTCTGCGCAGGACATCTCTGCGCAGGACATCTCTGCGCAGGTCTCTGCTGCGCAGCATTCAACCTTGCTCAGTTTTCAAGTCTTCAGATTACCTAACTTGGAAAGCGCTCAGAAGATGTACGCTTATTAAAGTGATGAGCTGTGCAGAAACGACAAAACTAGTACACTCAGCAGATCCAACGATGGAGATGCTCTCAGATGAAATAATTCAAATGAAGACAGCTATCAACTTTCTAGAAGAAGCTTTTGAATTTGGTCTTCATGCTTTGACTCCAACGGCTCAAGGACTCCTGCACACCAATCATATTGTGCCATCTCATCATCCTTGATCAGAGTTCCAACGGCTATAAAGGACACCTGCGCACCAATCACATTGTGCCAGCTCATCGTCCATGCTCAGAGCACTAACGGCTATTTTTAAGCTCTCAGCTATAAATAGCCTGCTCATCTTCATTTCCAAGTTGTTAGAGTTAGTGCTTACTAAGTATTCCTGAAGTTCTGAAGATTGCTGGTTAATTTTCCCAGATTCAAGAACAACCTTCATACCTTCAAACTCCTGCCCAGATCCTAAGCCTTTTATCACCAGAATTCTTCGTGCTCTTCATCTCATAGATTCATAGAGCCCAGAATTTCTGACACACACACACACCTCTTGAAGCTTCGAGCATTTAGATCTTACTTCTTGAGAAACACCGGTTTAGTCTAGGATTTGCTCTTCATAAATTAGATTTTGATTTGAGTTTTGATTATTTGTAATCTTGTAAAAGCTCCTCACATCAATATAAATCTCATTAGAAAATCCAAGACTAACCATCTTGGTAGAGGACGTAGATCTTTCATCGATCGAACCTCTACAAATAGCTTGTTCATTATTCTTACTACTTATTTCCTGCTTACCTTATTTCTTAATAGCTGCTTTGTTTGATCTTATCAGATTGCTATTTGCTGCTGTGTTTTGTCATTGCTTATTGCCTTAGAACATTTTAAACCAACTCTTTAGCCAAAACTTAGCGCGCGCGTTTTAGTCCCTGCGCAGTATACCCTGCACAGTGTTGCTTTAAATTTCCGTTGTGCATTTCACACTCTCTCTGCGCGCTATACTTAGCTTATTTGAGAACTGTGCGCATAATCCATTGATTTGCAAAAGAGTTTGAAAAGAGTCTTAAAACGCTATTCACCCCCCTAGCATTTTTCATACCCTTGTTGCCCCTTTGGGACCAACACATGGAATGCCTCTAAGGGCTATCACTCACTTGGCTCTCTTTGTGATTCACAGATTCTCTCTGGCTATTTTTTCTAGTGTGCAATGTTTATGGCCATCACTTGGTTTATATAGGCAACATGTCCAAAACCTATACTAAGTAGGAAACCCATAATAATTAAATTCCTAAATCCACTTAAACAAGGAATATCACAAGGAAAATTAAATTCCAACCTAGTCAAATAAGGAATTCCATGAATTCTTATATGACTCAAATTTAGTTTCCTTTTCCTTCTAGGTTTTGTTTCCACAACCCAACAATACTAAGGACAAATCCCGATTACTTAGCTCAAAGTTTCCTTTGATTTGACAAGCACGCGGTGGGCCCCTCAGTTTATTCGGAGTCAAAAGTTGTGTCCATTCGCGCGTACTCTCAATAGCATATTTACCAGCTAGTTTTTCTAACACTTTTGGAAAATGTATCTTTGAAAATGAACGGCGATATTTTTAAAATAGTTGATTTTTCTTTTCAAACGGGTGGAAACGTTATTGTAAATAAAAAAACAAGCTTATTTAAAAACGCACGGTAATATATTTGTAAATTAGCACACACTAATATTTTTTAATTACTAGCTACCACCGACACTCCTTTGACAACTTTAACACACTGGTATTTTTTTTTTTTTTGGAACAACACTGGTGTTTTTAATCACACCAATTATCAGTCAATAACACGCGCGCGCTCTGGCAAATTATAAACAAGATATGCATATAGGCAGTCTAAAATACATGCTTTGATAGTCTAAAACATATGCAGCGGCGGTTTTACATACATTCGTACATTGACAGTCTAAACCCATGGACTAACGATGCGCTGCACTGGCACTAAAAGAAACATGGTGGCATAGAAAATTGGAAGCAATTGAATTAATAACCTGAAAAAACGTTGTTGCATGCATATTCCTGTAATGCTAAGCATGGAATTTTTTAAGTAACTGCATTCACTTGGTTGCGCAACTACACAATTATTCTTCAATAATCAATTAATCAAGGCGTGTCGCCAAAGGGGAGTGGCCCAGTGGTAAAGCCAAGTCTGACCCTCGGTGAACGCTAAGGTTCGATCTCTCTTATCGCCTCCTTATGGCGTGGACATGTCAAAAAAAAATAAAAAAATAATCAAGGCGTGATCAGTTTCCCCATATGCTGTGATCTATACTTGGTTTACTACCAGGCTTCCAGGGAATGCTTTGTAATGCTTGCTTTGTTCGTTTTTTTTTTTAAGGAAAAAAAAAAAACTAGGTTTTGCAAAACCAACTATAAATTCTTCTTTAAACATTTTCAAAGTGAAATACTCCATCTGTCCCAAAAATAGTCGACTTTAGATTTTTGACGGTTAACACATGTGAACATTGACCACAGATTATTATCAATCTAATCATCCCAATGAAATTTTAAAATTTGTCATTGATAAATCACTTGATGATTAATCAATAAAAAGTTTTAGAATTTCACAAGGATGATTAGATTGACATTTATATTTAGTCAAAGTTCACTTGTATTGACCATCAAAAGTCAAAAGTGGACTATCTTTCTGGGACGGAGGGAGTATCAAATAATACTATATATAAAATAAATAAGAAATTTGAAAGGAACATATCAAAATTCTTGAACATGCAAAATTTGGACTAAAATGCCAAAATCAATCCAAAATATAAGGACTGCAACTTAGACAATATACGTAACCCTAATCAAGAAAGACCTTCACGGTTACTACTTCTTCCAAAACGAATAATTAATAAAATGTTTTGAATAATAATTCAGTTTCTAATAATATCCAAAATCACCGAATTGGAATTCTTGCTCCTCTACCGCATCCAAGATTTACCCGTACCTTCCGCCTCGCATGTTTAACTTGAAACAAACCCAACTCGAGCTTCTTTTTCAAGATCTCAATATTTGTCACTGGGGCTTCCACTTTGAACTCATTCACCTTCATGCTTACTTCTTCGCTGCTGATGGACCGCTTCGGGTTTCCTAGGGGAGCTACTCCCTCTCTCTTTTTCTTCTTGATCTTCAACTTAATCTTAAGACTATTGGGATGAGGAGTTGCTTTTAGTACATCAACTTCGAAATCATGATCATTGGCTACTTCTTGATTTGTGACTGATGCCTTCAGGTTACTTAGTGGAGCTTCTCCCTCTATTTTCTTCTTATCAATCTTGAAGATTCTGTGTTGAGGAGTTGTTTTTAATGCTTCTTCTTGTACCACATGAGACTTTTCTTGATTGAAAATCGACCGAATTTTCATCCGATCATCAACCGTCTTTGAGATGAGTAAGTTGACAAGTTTTGACCTACGGGTCAAGAACTCGACTGGATACTTGGCAGCAGCTATATCAATGGCCGAAAGCATGACATTAAAAATATCATCTGATGAACCGTCACGGATAACATTATCAGCCAATCTCTTGAACTCCATCTCCTTAAAAGAATCAGTGAAAGATGACTGCAAATCGCCTCTAAAATTATGAGAACAGACTGCGTTGAGAGAAGAAAAGAGAAGAGAAGAAAATAAGGTTTTGACTTTGGAGTGATTAAAGTCAACGCAAAATGACATGGATGGGTAAGGAATAAATAGAGTTAGTGAACCGACTTTGTAAGTTACTAGTAGATTTCTAAAGGGATTCTAACTGATGTGGACTTTCCTGATTACTAGAATGTTCGAATCCTAAATGGACTTTTAATTAACTTGTTAGAATGATTAGCTGCTTTATTGAAGTCATCATTTAGTACGTGTTAACAGATATTTGATGTGGAGGAAGACTTGTGTGAAACGGTCTCACACGGTGAGACGGATCTTGTTGAGAGAGGAAATAGGTTTACCCATCCCCGCCCATAAGGGGGCAAACCATTTACTCTCTCATCAGTGAGACCGTCTCACACAAGTTTTTGTCTTTGATGTATATACTTACGTAGTTGTAACTAGTACAATTGTAACTTTATGTTTGATCCTTTTAAAATGTTGATTATTCAACGGGACATTGAAAATTTGTGTCTCTTATTATGGGATGGAGGGAGTAAATGTTAATTTCTTGCCAAAAACTTAGAAAAAGCTAGTTTTTCTAACACCTTGAAAAACGCGTTTTAAAAACGCAGAATGACATTTTTATAAATAACTAAAATTTCTTTTGAAATGCGTGGCGACGTCTTATAAATTACCGGAATTGTTTTAAAACGCATGGTGATATTTTTGTAAATAAACGGTAATTAGCACACATTAAGACTCTTTAACACTATAACGACACTCCTTAACACTACCATTGACAATCTTTAACATTATCATTGACGTCACTCTCTGAGACAATCACTAACACTGTCACTGACACTCTTTTAACACTACTACTGACATTCTATTACACCCACTGACACTTTTTAACACACATTAGTAGTTTTTAATCACAAGAATTGTCAGTCTCATCAAACGCACGGTAATATATATATTTTTATAAATTACAGATCTCTCTCTCTCTCTGTTTAAAAAGGTAGATAAGTTGGAAAATTCCATGATTCTGATTTTTGAAAAATTCCATGATTCTAATTCTTGTTGCTCGCAGATTTTAGGTTGCGTTCTTGTCAATGGTCAAGACGAGGAACCAAACCAAATACACTACCTCCAAACTACTCTACGTTGTATCAAGTATCAAGTAGTGCTTATACCACCAAACACAACCGAAGTCATGCACTTGTTCAACATTTTTGCAAATCTTGTTTGAAGTCCAATCTAAGGGGGTGTTTGATGTATTAAGCACTTGATTCTTGATGCTAAATAGATTGCAAGGTATAATTTGGAGGTATGGTGCCTTGATAACATTGAGCTCTACATGTCGAAAGTTCCGTGAGGCTCTTATTGATTAAGCAATGATTCAATCATTAAGAGCCTCACGTAACCTCCAACATCTAGAGCTCAATGTCATCAAAGGCACCCTAACTCCAAATTATACCTTGTAATCTATTAAGCATCAAGCATCAAGTGCTTAATACATCAAACACCCCCTAAGTATGTATTCTGAGTCAGATTTATTTGCATTTCTGGTTGTACGGAGAGGTTTTTACCTGCAAGATAGTTACAATCTTCTGATATATGAAATGCCAAATTAACTGTAATACTCCCCCCCTTCCCAGAAATATCAGAAATATAGTCCCGAGACACTGAACACTCTTTTAACATTACCATTGAATTCTATCACACATATTGACACTTATAAACACACAAACCGTCACTCACACCCACACACACCCACACACACCCAACTGTAAACAACATATGCATTGTGTTGTGGATATGGCCCTCCACTACCCAAGTAAACCCACAAGAACAATAAGAGCACACAAACAAAGCACAAGAAATCAAAGTAAGAAAAGACACAAGAAATTGTTTACCCAGTTCGTCAATATGTTTGACTACGTCTGGGGGCACTACCAAGCCAGTATCTTACACTATAATATGTTATCTTGAAGTTACAATGAGTTTAGGGGCGGAGCTTTACTTAAATATGTGCTCAGGAATACAAACCTAACCCTGGATGGACAAAGGAACCCGAAAATTGGCCTAAAAACGGACCCGGAATTTTCCCATCCCGACAAGTGGGCGGTCGCCCATATTGGTCCTGGGCGGTCGCCCATGAAGCTGCTCCTCCGGACGAACCATCTGATTAAGTGGGCGGTCGCCCGCCATCACCTTGGGCGGCCGCCTAGAGCAACAGTCCCTCCGACGATTTTCTTCCTTTTTGCTCCGAAGTCTAGTCCCGGTTGGTCCTCTATTCCAACAATCTCCCACCTAGAGATCATGTAACGACCCCAAAACCCGTTTCTATTTATTTTATATTTTTGGAAATTTTAATTTGAACTTATGTGTGCATTTTATGTGTTAGAAAATATTTTCATGACTTGCATATATTATTTGAGTATATATGTTAGTTAAAGTGTTAGTAGAAATTTTGTTAAAAGGAATAAATGAGTTAGTTGAAACTTTAGGATCCAAAGTGTGACTTTAAAGTTTAGGGGCTTATTTGCTCAAAATGAAAGTAGAGGGACCAAAGTGAAAATTCTATAAAAATCTTCATATACTAATCTCCTCACCTCTTCTCTCTCTGCGTGCAACATTTCATTTTGCCATTTCACTCTCTCTGGTTCACGAAGGAAATAGGTAAGTTCAACCCATTTCGATTTAATTCTTTTTATTTACTTACCTGTTTTAAAAACTAATTATATAAAAATGATCAGGGCGTTGAGTAGGTCATTTCTACCCGAACAAAACATATTTCTGCGATACTTTTTCCGGAAATAGGTAATTTACTAATTCCCCTTAAATAGTAAAATGGTCATATATTTGCTATATGTGTGATATGTGGTGAAATTATTGTGAAATGAATTTATTTGTGATACTTGTTTATTTGGGACAAAGGGAGTATAATTATACTGGGTAAGTGACTTGGTTTGTATGCAATTATGTATATGGAGTATGTTTATATTGTGAAAATGTTTGTATAAGTGTGTGAAAGTATACTCCTATTTGTGGGACGGTAAAATATTAACTTGAATTAAATGTTAAATAAGTATATTATAAAATTATACTATTATTCTTGGGACGGGGAAATGTATGAAAGTATACCTAAATGAGTATATTGGTATATTAGAAAAATTATATTTATATTTAATACTTCTACTTGTTAATTTTATGATTTGGGTAATATTTGTTATACTTGTAATTTTGGGACAAAGGGAGTATATAGAATTGGTTTTAGCTGGATGTGGAATGGCTTAGAAACTCAAGTTGTAACCTTAATGGCAGTTACTAAAGTTGTATAGTTTATGTGTTATACTTTTGGGACGGAAGGAGTAAAAATGAACTAAAGAAGAAATCTGGGATTTGGCCCAAAATGGGAGGGGGCGCGCGCACCCTAAATAAGGAGGCGCACGCACCCCATTGTTATCAACTAGGCAAAGTGTCTGATCAAGGGAAGCGAGCGCACCCTTTTGGGTGGGGCGCGCGCACCCTTAAGTGACCAAAAATTGTGTGGATCTGATGAATGGGAGCGCGCGCACCCTATTGGGTGGGGCGTGCGCACCCTCCCTGTTTTCCAGGTTTAATAGTTTGCTTAATTTGGGTATAAGAGGGCAATTGTTTGTGTAGTCCTTGGGGTTGTTTAGGACCCGAACGTGAATGTGTATGACTTTTATGTCGTTGATGAAAAAGATTGGGTTGTGACTAAATGTCCTTGTTATGGACTCTTTATGAGAAATCTTTTGTGTGCATCTTGTGATGTATTTGGCTTAGTTCCTTCTTGGATTAAATGCCTCGGGTTTTGTTTAGCAAGTATTCATTACTGTGCTTCTTGTGAAAAGTCCAGCTGGTCTTGTTGTAGAGTCAGCCAATGGAAGAATTATAATGGTACAGGTAAGTCCACTATAAGGCTTTCCATTGGAGCTTCTGAGTCAGCCGATGGAAGAATTATAGTGGTACAGGTAAGTCCACTATAAGGTTTTCCATTGGAGCTTCTGAGTCAGCCAATGGAAGAATTATAGTGGTACAGGTAAGTCCACTATAAGGTTTTCCATTGGGAGCTTCTGAGTCAGGCGGTGGGAGAATTATAGTGGTACACAAGCCAAGTTCACTATAAGGTGTCCACTGCGCCTTCTTTGTTACCCCAGTCCAGATTGGCCTCGGATGGGATGAATTGCTTCCTTTGGTGAGCACTTGGGTTATGACTTTGTGTCATATTTCCCTCTCTGGTTACTTGGTTCTATTGGTTATGGTTTGTTTTCGGGATCCCGACGGCTTCAGCTATTTATGCTGCTCAGATGGTTTTCTCAGATGGTATTCTCAGACAATTATGTTATGGGGTAAACCTTGGCTTGGTATCTACCGGAGTGTGGGATTTGTGGTAATTGTGATATATGAGTTGATGTTATCTCTCATGTTATGTATTATATGCTATGTGATTACTTGTTGATATTGTTTCTTTATGATTATCATATCAGCATGTAACGTAGTTGCATTTTAGTAGCTTACTGAGATTTATTCTCACCCTTTATTTGTTTACTGTTTTAGATAAGGCGGGTCCAGGGGATAGGACACTTGGCACGGGAGGACGTTGGAGTGGTAAGAGTTGGGACTTGTTTTGTTAAGGTTGCATTATGTAAATGTGAAACCTTTTGGGTAGAGTACCCGTACTTTCTGTTGTCTCACACCTATTTTGGATCATGTTGGTGTATGTACATTTGTTTAAAAGTTTGTAAGCCTTCGGGCTAAGTACTTTCGTTGTGAAAGTTGGTTGTAAAGTTTGTTTAAAGTTAAGTGAAGTCTTTGAACTTCAAGTGTTTTTGCTAAACTTTATAAAAGTACATTTCGAAAATTTTTCTAAAGAGTTTTATAACGTCTTCCACTCGTGTCCCGAGCGTGGGGCCAAGTAGGACCACGGGTCTGGGGCGCGACAGATCAACCGCGCATACAAGCCCCGTATCCGTTCTTCAACTCATCCTTGGTGCCATAGTGCTCACCTCGATCATGGTAGTGCCTTCCTGCTCTCCTATTCTCCAAGCCCAATTGAAGCTTTACATAGCTTCAACTTTTCAAGGTTTACCACCTTGGTCAACATGTCAGCCGGGTTCTCCGATCCCAATATCTTCTCCAGCCTTAAGATCTTCCTCTCCAAGAGATGCCTGATGTAGTGAAACCTCAGCTCAATGTGCTACGTCCTAGAATGAAACACCGGATTCCTAGCCAAATGAATTGCACTCTGACTGTCACTGTAGAGAGCATTACCACTTCGCGTCTTCCCAAGTTCACCCAAGAAGTTCTGCAACCATACCATCTCTTTACTTGCCTCTGTCACTGCCACATATTCTGCTTCCGCAGTCGACTGAGCCACGATCTTATGCAATTTAGAAGCCCAGGAGATTGCCGTACCACCCAATATGAAAACATAACCCGTAGTACTTCTCCTCTTATCAAGATCGCTTGATGCCAAATCCGCATCCATATAACCCGCTAACACGACCTCCTTGCTTGAGAAACATAGAGCCTTACCAGCAGTACCCTTTAAGTAGCGCAGGATCCATTTAACCGCTTCCCAATGTTGCTTCCCAGGATTGCCGATGTACCGGCTGACTACTCCCACCGCATGTCCAATGTCCGGCCTTGTACACACCATTGCATACATTAGACTCCCCACTGCCGAAGCATATGGAGTCCTTTCCATCTTGTCACGCTTCTCCTTGCCCTTAGGTGAGTCCTTCTCAGATAGCTTGAAGTGCATACCCAATGGTGTCCCTGTTGGCTTCGCCTCTTCCATGCAAAACCTTGCCAAGACTTTCTCAACGTATTCTGCTTGTGAAAGAACCAACTTACCCGACTCCCTATTCCGGTCAATCCGCATGCCCAAGATTTTTCTGGCCTCCCCCAAATCCTTCATCTCGAACCGTTCTGACAACTGAGCCTTCAATCTGTTTACCTCTCTACTGCTAGAGCCCGCTATTAGCATGTCATCCACATATAACAGCAAGATTATATACCCATTGTCCGCGTTCTTGAAGTAGCAACAATGATCCGCCTCACATCTGATAAAATCAATGTCATGCATGAATCCATCAAACTTCCTGTACCACTGCCTAGGAGCTTGTTTAAGGCCATACAAGCTCTTAGTCAACCTGCAAACCAGTTCCTCGCTACCCTTAGACAAGTAACCCTCTGGTTGTACCATGTAAATTTCTTCCTCCAAATCACCATGAAGAAAGGCCGTCTTTACATCCATCTGTTCCAGCAACAAGTTATCCGCCACTACTATCCCCAGAACCATTCTGATAGTGGTCATCTTCACAACAGGAGTGAATACCTCGGTGTAGTCAATACCGTACTTTTGCTGAAAGCCCTTTACAACCAACCTTGCCTTGTAACGCTTACTGCCGTTTGCCTCCTCCTTAATCCTGTAAACCCACTTGTTATGCAATGCCTTCTTCCCCTTAGGCAGTTTAATCAACTCCCAAGTTTTATTGGCTTTTAATGAGTCCATCTCATCATCCATCGCAGCTTTCCACTTATCACAAAGTGCACTACGAACAGCCTCCGCATAACATTCTGGTTCCCCACTATCTGTCAGCAACAAATAGTAATTTGAAGGAGTATACCTGTCAGGTGATCCACGCAACCTGCTGGATCTACGCAGCGGAATATCCGGTTCCGGAGTATGTGGTTCATCTTCAGTGACCTCCTGACCATGGTCATCATGAACCGTCCTGCTCCCACCCGAGTCTGGAATATCCACCTCTACAACCTCCGGTTCCGAACTAATATCATCAGATGCTCCCTTTCTGTCCTTGTACAATACCTGTTCATTGAATACCACATCTCGACTACGAATAATTTTATGGTTTTGGTCATCCCAAAACTTATACCCGAAGTCATCCCCACCATACCCAATAAACGTACATTTTACAGATTTTGCATCTAACTTAGTTCTATCAGCAGAATCAATATGAACATATGAAACGCAGCCAAATATGCGAAGAAAGGACAGATTTACCTGCTTGCCACTCCATGCTTCTTCTGGAATTTCATTCCCCAATGGTACCGATGGTCCCCTATTGATCAAGAAAGCAGCCGTGTCAATCGCATATGCCCAGAACGTCTTCGGAAGTCCACACTTCAACCTCATACTTCTAGCCCGCTCGTTCAAAGTCCTGTTCATCCTCTCTGCAACCCCGTTGTGTTGTGGTGTGCCCTTTGGAGTCTTCTCCATGCGAATGCCATTCGCTCCACAATATTCCTTGAACTCCCCGAGCTCATACTCCCCTCCGTTATCTGATCTCAAGCACTTAAGCTTAAATCCCGTCTGATTCTCCACCAAAGCCTTCCATTTCTTAAACACCTCGAATGCCTCATCTTTGTGTTTCAAGAAATAAACCCAGACTTTCCTTGTTGAATCATCAATAAAGGTCATGTAATATGACGCACCACCTAGAGAATTTACCGGGCCGGCCCCCACAAATCCGTGTGGACCAAATCCAACTTTGCTTCCCTCAAAGCCCTACCCGTCCTCGAGAAATTACTTCTCGCCTGTTTGCCAAACACACAATCTTCGCAGATCCCCACGTCGACTGTCTTCAAACCCGGTAGTCTTCCCTTTGAGCAAAGTACCTTCATCCCCTTCTCACTCATGTGACCCAATCGAAAGTGCCACAAATCAGTATCACCCTTGGCTGACGCCACCGCGATACTATCCTTGGTGTTATTCGCCAAATACAGTGTCCCCTTCTTATTACCCCGATCTCAGAATCCTTCTTGGTAATAACCCAGTTCCTGCAGCCGAATGTTACCTTGTAACCTTCTTCGTCCAACTGCCCAACTGATAACATGTTCTTTTTCAAACCCGGAATGTGCCTGACCCCGTTCAGATGTAAGACTTTCCCGTCCGATGCTCCTATTCTGACATCCCCCTTCCCCTTGATTTCCAAAGGCTCGCCATCCGCCAGATAGACCTTACCGAAATCACCGGAAGTATAATTTTCCATCTCTTCTGCATGCCCGCAAGAGTGGAATGATGCTCCCGAATCCAGCACCCATGATTCTAGTGCACTACTAACACTCAGAACCAGTACATCATCACCTTCGACTGTCACATTCACCGAATTGTCCCCACGATTGGGACAATCCTTCTTGTAGTGTCCTAACTCCTTGCAATGATAACACTGCACCGATCCTTTCGCAACCCTTGGTTTATCTCTGATCTCCACGGCCTTGCCCTTACCACCCACTACGTTTTCCCTTGATTCAGTTCTCCCTTTATTGCTAGTACCCGGCCTTCCCCTGCTAGTAGTAGCTAAGGCCGATCCCGAAGTAGACGATGTCCCTAATTTCTTCAAACAATTTTCTTCACCCAACAAGAAGTCTTTAACATCATCATACTTCAATTTGTTCTTACCCGCTGAAGCATTGATCGCTGTCACCGTCCCGCTCCAACTTCCTGGTAAAGACGCTAGCAATAAGCATGCATGAACCTCATCATCAAACGTATTATCCAACGCAGTCAATGAGTCTATAACATCCATAAACTCATCGATGTGTTTAGCTAAGGATCCTCCCTCTTGCATCTTGAGACTACCCATCTTGCGTATCAAATTAACCTTGTTTGCAGCAGATGGAGTTTCAAATCTCTCAGTAAGATAATCCAATAACTCCTTTGTGGTCTTCGCCTTCTTGGTAGTCTTCGCGATCCACTTCGACAAATTAGATCTAACCACCCCAAGGGCTTTCCGATCCATGAGATCCCAATCTTCTTACTTTTCTCCTTCCGGTTTGACACCATTTAGAGGCTTATAGAGATCTTTGTTGTACAAGAGATCCTCTATTTGCATCCTCCAAAACCCGTAGTCAGAACCATCAAATTTCTCAACCGCTTGTTTGTCCTTGCCCATTCTTGATTGCTTGACAACACCCAATCGCTCGATAAACCAATCGGTCGATTAACCCTGATCTCCAATCAGAGCTCTTGATACCAGTTGTTGTGGATATGGCCCTCCACTACCCAAGCAAACCCACAAGAACAATGAGAGCACACAAACAAAGCACAAGAAATCAAAGCAAGAAAAGACACAAGAAATTGTTTACCCAGTTCGTCAATATGTTTGACTACGTCTGGGGGCACTAGCAAGCCAGGATCTTGCACTATAATATGTTATCTTGAAGTTACAATGAGTTTAGGGGCGGAGCTTTACTTAAATATGTGCTCAGGAATACAAACCTAACCCTAGATGGACAAAGGAACCCGGAAATTGGCCTAAAAACGGACCCGGAATTTTCCCATCCCGACAAGTGGGCGGTCGCCCATATTGGTCCTGGGCGGTCGCCCATGAAGCTGCTCCTCCGGACGAACCATCTGATTAAGTGGGCGGTCGCCCGCCATCACCTTGGGCGGCCGCCCAGAGCAACAGTCCCTCCGACGATTTTCTTCCTTTTTGCTCCGAAGTCTAGTCCCGATTGGTCCTCTATTCCAACACATTGATAGTCCAAAACATGCGCACCGACGATTATAAATGCATACATTGACTGTTAGTGGCTGGTTCCAAGGTACTATTTCAACCGAACTGCGCATAAAGCTTGATATGCCTCATATTCAACTCGCATTCTAAAAATCCGTATTTTAATATTTAAAAAACATTGGTTTTTCACAAGACCCGCTATAATTTCTTCTTCAATCTCTTACAAAACGAATCATCAAATAATACTGTATTTATATACAATAACTTAGAAAATTAAAAGGCACATATCAAATTTTTTGAACATGCAAATTCTGGACTAAAATAATTTACTAGTAACAATTAAAATAAAATAATATACCGAGTTTGTTTAGAGCACGTGCACAGTAGTATTCATGGGTCAATTGTTGTGAATTGCTCATATGTTAGTATCAGCCTCATCTGTGTAATCCTGAAATCTCTATGTGAAAAAACATGTCGTAATCTTCTTTTTCTTGAAGGAAAGATAAAAAGATTTGGGAAGAAGGAATGAAAAAACATAGAGTTGTAGTCAACGTTCCGTCACAGTGAGGTGAAGGCATAGTACTATACTCCCTCTGTCCCGGAAGTTACTCCATCTTTTTATTGTTGTTATTACGAATGAACTTTGAGCAATAAATTAGACTACTTTTAGTTATCCTAATGAAAATTTACAACTTGTTATTGATACACCATTATAAACTCTATCAATACCATTTTTTTAGATTTTTATTAAGATAATAAAAAATAGCCTAAATTATTGTTCAAAGTTCAATCATAGTAACAACGAAAAAAGAGGAACTAATTTTTCAGGACAAAGCGAGTATTTTTGTAGGTACAAGAGAGGATTAAGGAAAGATAGGGGGGGGGGAGATGGGACTACTTGTAACCTATGGTGACCATTATAACCATTTACTCCCTCTGACCCAGCTCACTTGAGACTTTTTGACCAAAACTGGTCAACTTAAGGTCGGTTTGACCAACACTTTATAGAAATATTTATGATCCAAATAAAAATTAAAAAAATGTAAAATGATCACCATTAAAAATCCTCTCAATAACAATTTTTTAAATTTTTTTTGGAACATAAATATTTCTATAAAGTGTTGGTCAAACCGACCTTAAGTTGACAAGTTTTAATCAAAAAGTCTCAAGTGAGCTGGGGCGGAGGGAGTACACTTTATGTTCGAAGTTGAACAAGGAAAAGATAAACCTCTCCCTGCAACACTCTCGGGTTGACAGCCGCAAGCCCTCTCCTGGGGTGTAAAAATTTGAACGCAACTGCAAATGTGAAGTGTGATGAATCCGTGGCAATAATATATTGTGAAGAAGTAAATGTTGAGTGGGTCCCATTATTAATTTGCTGTAGTATAGTCATATACTCATATAGTGACTGCCTTACACGAGCATGGGAACTCTTGATTTTTTGCAGACTCCAGCCTGAGCCCATAATTTAATGTAATTTCTGTATATTATCTCTTCTGGAAAATGATGATCTTTGTTCAGGAGGAATATGCGCTTAAATGTACCAGGCGCGAAAATTATGATATAAAGGTAATTTCCATTTCTTGATGATTTTCTTCCATCAGCACAGTTTCTTTTTCCTCACTACTTTGCCATGTTACTGTCAGTATGTGATTCATTTTGCTGTTGACAAGAGAAAAGTGAAATCGATGAAGATGCGGATGTTAAAAAAAGTCAAAAGGGAAACCTTAATTGGGTACACAGATCCCTCTATATTTTGTACTTGGTTGTTGCGAGAGCTTGAAATGTTGCTTTAGAATTTAGATATTTCTCATTGTTAGTTGTTTTTTAGCTAGTAAGAGTTTGGTTTATTATCTGCTGGTTCACTCTGATAGTCTTTTTCACAGGGAACATTCTAAGTATTGCAGTGGCATAAGGTTGGAGGTTGTCTCTATGAAACAAAAATGTCGTGAGCTTCTAACCTTGAGGTTCTGTTTGCAAAATCATTGCACGATTACATCACATCCTCTTCGCACGGTCGTGTTTTGTCTTTGGCATGACCGTACCAAAGTGTTTTCCAACATATTGTTCAACATGTTTTGCACGGTCGTGCTTTATGTCCGTATTGATTTTGATTCTCTCTAGTCTCAGATCAGACCTCTCATATTCAAAGACACCAAACCTCAAAAACAAAAAGCACACATCAAATTATTGAACATGCAAATTCTGGAGTAAAATAATTTACTTCTAGCAATTAAAATAAAATAATATCCCCATACTAAAAATTTAGATCATACAAAAGAATTTTGATTATGTACAAAAATAAAATACTTGCTATCAGTATCAACCTTGCAACTTGTAAACAATATACCTAACCCTAATCGAGATAGCCTTCACAGTTATACTACTTCTTCCAAAACAAACAATAAAATGTTTTGAATCATAATTCAGCTTCTAATAATATCCAAAAAATCACCGAATTGGAATTCTTGCACCTCTACCGCATCCGAGATTTACCCGTACCTTTCGCCTCGCATGTTTAACTTGAAACAAACCCAACTCGAGCTTCTTTTTCAAGATCTCAATATTTGTCACTGGGGCTTCCACTTTGAACTCATTTGCCTTCATGCTTACTTCTTCACTGCTGACTGACCGCTTCGGGTTTCCTAGGGGAGCTACTCCCTCTCCCTCTCGCTTTTTCTTCTTGATCTTCAACTTAATCTTAAGACTATTGGGATGAGGAGTTGCTTTTATTACTTCAACTTGGAAATCTTGATCATTGGCTACTTCTTGATTTGTGACTGATGACTTTCGGGTTCCAAGATGAGCTTCTCCCTCTTCTATTTTCTTCTTATTCAACACTATCTTGAAGAGTTTGCGTTGAGGATCTGTTTTCAATGCTTCTTCTTGTACCGCATGAGACTTTTCTTGATTTAAAACCGACGGAATATTCACCGGATCATCAACCGTCTTTGACATGAGCATATTAACAAGGTGTGACCTACGGGTCAAGAACTCGTCCGGATACTTGGCAGAAGCTATATCAATGGCCGAAAGCATGACGTTAAAAATATCATCTAAGGAGCCGTCGCGAATAACATTATCCGCCAATTTCTTGAAGTCCATCTCCTTGAAAATTCACTAAAAGATGACTGCAAATTGCCTTTAAAAAACACTGAGAAGGGACTGCGTGAGAGAAGAAGAAGAAGCTGAAAATAGGGTTTTGACAATTGACTGATTAAAGCCAACGTAAGAAAGATGAGATGGATAGGTAGGGATGGGAATAAATAAAGCTAGTGAACCGACTTTATAAGTTACTAGATTCCTAAAGGGATTCTAATTAACTGGAGTGGACTTACCTTATTAGGATGCTTGAAATCTAAAATTAATTTTTATTTCCGACAATATACGTAACCCTAATCGAGATAGCCTTCACAGTCACTAGGGGTGTCAGCGGTTCGGTTCAAACCGCGGTTTGAGACCGAACCGAACCAAACCATGTGGTTTGATTCGGTTTTTATACTTCCGCGGTTCAGCTCGGTTTGAAAATAGCATAAACCGTGCGGTTCGGTTCGGTCTACGGTCTGACTCTTATAAACCGAAGCAAACCGAACCGAACCAAACCGCATCAGACCGAACCGCGGAACCGAACATCCAAACTGCAATATGAACCGTTGATCATTCGTTAAATTTAATCTTGATCATTGATTTAACACATATAAAACATAAATTTATTTCACAACCCTAACAAATCACTTCCCATTTCTTTCATTTCGAACGAGCGGCTCTCCAATCCAGTCTTCCCTGATAACGACTCCTCAAGCGCCGCCGACCCTTCCTTCTCCGGGGGTCGGCGGCGATTGCTTCCTTTCCTCCGTCCCCGACGCCGATCGACCCTTCCTACTCAGGTCTCCCTCTTCTTCACTTCAAATCTTCATCTTTATCAAAATATTCGAAACCCTAACTCGCCTATTGAAAGGTATATATTGTACAACTTTATTGTGTTTCATTAAGTTCGTTCTTAAATCAAGAATCTAACTTTGTTAATTTATTCATCAATTTCATTTTTTGTACAGCTTGGATTTGTAGCAAGGCAAGGTCTTATTAAACATGCCGGCCATGGCTAGTGACAGTGTATGTTCTTCATTTTACTTGTTGTCTTTTGAGTTTGAATCAGTATGCTTTGCTTTCTTTATTTTGTGGGAAAAGCTAACAGGAGACTGTATTGTCCTCTTATGATTTGTTCATTGTTGTGGTCTAATGGTCTGGCCTCTGATGATCTGCTGGTCTGGGTTATATGGTCTGGACCGCGGTTTGGACCGCAGTCTGAACTACAGTCTGAACCGGAAAATCAAACCGCGTTTTGAACCGAACCGAACTTTGATGGTTTGGTTTGGTTCGGTTTGAATCTTTCAACGGTTCGGTTCGGTTTGGGATTTTCCCAAACCGATGACTAGCGGTTTGGTCTCTAAATCCTCCAAAACCAAACCGAACCATTTACACCCCTAACAGTTACTACTACTTCCAAAAAATGTTTTGAATCATAATTCAGCTTCTAATAATATCCAAAAAAATCACCGAATTGGAATTCTTGCTCCTCTACCGCATCCAAGATTCACCCGCACCTTCCGCCTCGCATGTTTAACTTGAAACAGACCCAACTTGAGCTCCCTTTTCAAGATATCAATATTTGTAATTGGGGCTTCGAATTTGAACTCATTCGCCTTCATGCTTACTTCTTCAGTGATGACTGACCGCTTCGGGTTTCCTAGGGGCGCTTCTCCCCCCCCCTCTCTCTTTTTCTTTTTGATCTTCAACTTAATCTTAAGACTTTTGGGTTGAGGATCAGTTGCTTTTATTACTTCAACTTTGAGCTCATGATCATTGACTACTTCTTGATTTGTGACTGATGACTTCAGGTTTCCAAGAGGAGCTTCTGATCCCTCCTCTCTTTTCTTCTTATTCAACTTGATCTTGAAGATTTTGCGTTGAGGAGCTATTTTCAATGCTGCTTCTTGTACAGCATGAGACTTTTCTTGATTGAAAATCGACTGAATATTCACCGGATCATCAACCGTCTTTGACACGAGCATATTGACAAGGTGTGACCTACGGGTCAAGAACTCGCCGGATACTTGGCAGAAGCTATATCAATGGCCGAAAGCACGACGTTAAAAATATCATCTGAGGAGCCGTCGCGAATAACATTATCCGCCAATTTCTTGAAGTCCATCTCCTTGAAAATTCACTACAAGATGACTGCAAATCCTAATATGGTATCAGAGCAAAAAGATCCATATGGGACTTCTCCACCAAAACCCTAGCGGCGAAACCCTAGCCGCCCCACCCCACTAGCTTCCGCCACCAACCTACAAAACCACCACCCTCTAAACACCACCAACTCAATCGGCTACCACCCCCTAGCCGAAACCATCTTCTCCTCCACCACACAAAAGTTCCGCCCCATCCACCAAACCCCACCCTCATCCATCTTCAAACATCATCCTCGGCAAAAACCTTCATAGCCGAAACCTTCACTTATCAAACACCTACAACCAAGAAAACTCAACACCCAACACCCTAGCCGCCACACCCTTCTTCAAACTCAATCTTCAAACCCCTCCTAACCAACCTCTATAAACCATCACAGCAAAACAGCCCCAACAATATACTCAGAAACTGCAGCAGATTAAACCAGAAAAATCACCTATCTAGAAACCTGGAAATCCCGATCGAAACCAATAGGATCTAAGCCTTATCTCTTAGAAAAACCCTAACGAAAAATCACCCCGATCGAACAACAAACGAAGCGGGAATCACACTTTCAAAACTGTTGCGCTGAAACAATATTACATACGAGAATCGGCCATTTTTTCACTGTTTACGGCATAACCCTCCTTGTCGAAACCCTAGAGGCAAACCCTACAAGCCTCACCTAAACATAACCTCACCTCTCACCTCCGCCCCACCATGACAACCCACCACCACACACCACCCTCGGCTAACCCCCCTTTACTAGCCGAAACCCTTCTTTATTTTTTTTGTTGTTTTCGTTCCTCACAATCTCGGCAAACACTACTTGCTAAACCCCCCACCCTCACCCCAACACCACCTTTGGTAAAACCCTACACACCAAAATAATATTTTGTTTTATTTTTTCAAATTCACCACCTTCGGTGAAACCCAAAACCCGCCGCTTCAAACGCCGTCACACACTCCTCCCCCTGAGCAATTTTTTTTTATTCTCTTCCTTATTTTCTTCTCAACCGATTCTTCGCCAAAACTCGCGGCAATCCCTAGCCGCCCCACCTCTTCTCCACCACTTCCACCAACACCACCATAAAAACCCACCACTAAAAGCTACCCTCGGCTCAACCCCTTAGGCCGAAACCCTAAAACTACCCACCATCAACACCACCACTCCCTAGGGGTGAGAAAAAAAACCCCGAAAAAACCAATAAAACCGGACCGAAAAACCGGTCCAATAAGCTAATTGTTAGGACCGGTTTCTAAAAATCAGAAAACCGAAATTAGTGGTTCGGTTTAGGTTTCCAGCTTGTTAGAACCGATAAGAAACCGAACCGAACCGATAACCTAAAACTATGTCGTTTTATTCCTAACTTATTATTTGAATTAATAGTTGTAAACTTTAATTTGTAGTTTTTGGCCCAAGTAGTATGGCCCATTGGCCCAATTCATACTTCAATCAGAAAATGTGCCTTATTTAACCTTATTATTTATTATGTGCAAATTGGGCCTCATTTGAATGTAGCCCATTAAGGCGGCCCAACAAACCCACAACCCACCAGTCCATTCTATTGGTTTGACACCGAACCAAACCGATATCACACCGAAACCGAACAAACCGAACCATTAAGAAACCGAAGCTTAATGGTTTTGAATTACATAAACTGATAACTATTGGTTTGGTGTCGGTTTTATCCTAAAACCGAACCAAACCGACCGTGCACACCCCTACCACTCCCCCTTGCATCACAACACCCTCGGCAACCACCCTCTTTGCCGACACCCTATCTTCTCTACCCTCAACCATCAAAAACCCACCCTCCTCCGATGTCTCATCAGGCCGAACCCTACCCTACTCTCTACCCAGTTTGACCGCACCCCCCTCACCCTACCGCACAACCTACCACACCACCATCGGCAAAATATACACACCCGTCATTACGGCGTAAAAACCACCCTCACTCCGTCCTTCCGACGTAAAAACCCAATCCCTTGCAAGGTAAAAACCTACACACAAAAACTGAAACCTCGTCATTGTGACATAATTTGCTTCTCACACGTGAGGGGTGCAACCCTTACAAAGGTGCCGACCGAGGTGACACCACGTGCTTCAAACTTTTGCCAAACTCATCACGGCAACATCACCCGCATCCGGGAACTCATCCACCTCAACTGCTTAATCATACCCGATTCATCTCATGACTTTCCAAGATTGGACTTATCCAAGGATCGTCCATCTTGCGAGAGCGTATAAGGAATATTATATATTCCTAAGTATATTTATAAATATCTTTTAGATATTAAACCTAGATATTGTGTATATCAGATTGTATCTTGTAAACCAAGCTAGATTATTTTAGAATATTAGTTTCCTTTTTTGTATTAGTTTTCCTAATTAGATTAGGACTTTAGAATACTCTTGTAACCCTATAAATATGTGACAAACACTTATATGAGACGGTTGCACCATGTGCGACCGTTCCGCTGCTTCGCGCGTTTCTCTCCTCTGCTACAGCCAGCCGTCGGATTAAGCTTTCCCCCTTCCTAGGATCGTGACACGTGTCGCCTTAAAAAAAAAAAACCCCCAACAACTTTAAAATGCTATATCTTGAGATTTTGAAGTAAAAAAATATTTTAAATACCGTTGTGTTCGTCTCAACGATACGAACAAAACTAGATAGGTCATGATATGGTTTGATTTTTTTTTTAAAACACACAAAAAAAATTGGGCTGTTTCGTCTCCTGAGATGTAACACTTTCTTATGAATAAAGTAACAGTTTGGTCTTAAAAAAATAACATTTTATTGTAAGATGTAACAACAATTTCGCAAAATAATATAAATAGTTTTTGTGGTTAGAAATGTAACACTTTCTTATGAAGAATGTAACAGTTTGGTCTTAAAAAAGTACTCCCTCCGTCCCGGATTAAGAGTCCTACCCCTCATTTGCACGCTTATTAATAAATATTGGAAGTGATGTAAATGTTGTGAGTGTAAAAGTAAAGTAGGAGAGAGAATGAGTGGGAGGGAATAGTGAATTGATTGGTGTTGTGAGTATAAAAGTAAAATATGAGAGTGAATGAGTGGGGTGAATAGTAAAGATTCTTTGTCATTTTAGGAATAGGACTCTTAGTCTGGGACGTACCAAAATGAAAAGTAGGACTCTTAGTCTGGGACGGAGGGAGTAACACTTTATTGTAAGATGCAACAACAATTTCGCAAAATAATATAAATAGTTTTTTTTTGAAAAAAAAAGTGTTACATATGAGAAAAAAGTGTTACATTTCCTTATAAAAAGTGTTACATCTTGGTATAAAAAGTGTTACTTCTATTGGCGAGTAAAAAATGGCGGGAAAAAATAAAAAATAAATAAAAATAAAAAGATAAATAAAAAAATAAAATAAAATTGGGAGGAACGGTCGCATGGCGTGCGACCGTCGCATAGTAGTCCTCCCCTAAATATGTATCACTAGCATCAATAATATTTGAGTCATTACTGCAACTTTTCTCTCTACATATGTGAATTAACTTCGTCTATCCCTCCTGAATCCTAATAATTACAACTGTCGCATTTTTTTTTTAAACCCACGGTCCACCTTCAATACTTTTGATTCATCCCGTTAGTATATGCGAACCTGGCTAGTAACTTAGTCCGCCACTGCCGTGACACGACGGCGGCCTGCGACGGAGGAGATGGAAGCCGTAGGATTTGGCCTTCGTCTATGATTTCCTAATCAGGTAAACAACTCCCTTTATCTCATAAATTGCTTTTTAGTTATTGCAGCACAGCCGAGGATACGAAACAGAGTAGGACAATTCTTTCTCCCCTAGCAATTTAGTTGACATGTGAGTTGATCCCTTTCCAGGTACGCTTACGGTTTCTTAATTAGGGAATTTTTATACATGTTTTCTAGGGTTTGTAATTTCAAATTAAAAAGATAAAAAAAAGATATTACTCCCTCTATCCCAATATGATATGATAGTCTCATTTCCCCTTTTTGTTTGTCCCAAAAATTAGGCTCATTTTTTAAATGAAGACTTCGAAATCACTAAATTTCCAAATTTTGTAACGTAACCTTCAAGTGTTTGAAAAATCAAACGAGACTATCATTTTGAGACGGAAAGAGTGATTACTTGATAGAATCACTTGTATGGTGTTTCTGATTCTTACCATAGTGTAAAAGTAGCCACTTCATGGTTTCACAGTGCTCTTTGTAATTTCAATTTACATTTTGAAGCTAAACACCCCATTAACTTAGGTATTGACTTCCATCAATATACACATTTCTTTATTTGCTTTGCCTACTCTCTGGATGCATGCTTGTCTATGTATACACATGATAAGTAAAGCAAATGAAAACATACAAAATTTTCTAGTCTTCCGAAAGCTCATAAAATTGAAATACTCTTATTCCTTATTAATCACCGACTTCATAGTACAAGGAAATAGACTCGAAGGGTACAACTAAACAAGTACTAAATATATGAACCAACAATCATATTGCCATTCTTGAACCAGATAAAATCCATGCTTCACCATTGTGTTAATCTTAGACATGCCTTGAAAGAAGCTTGGAAAGATCTTGCATTGATGGCCTTGCTTGTGGATTGGCATTTAAGCAGTCCCTTGCCATTATGAGAATGGATATCACCACCTTTTCAATTTCAGGTGACGGAGTAGGAAGACGTTGATCGACAATATCGTTTGATATCTCCTCTGCCGAAGAACTTAAGATAGAAGTAATAAGATCACCAGGGTGCTCTCCTTTAATTACTTCTAGTGCCAACACCCCAAAGCTATACACATCACACTTCTCCGTTACCTTCATTGTATATGCAAACTCTACAAACAAAAACATAAACATATACCCCAGTCAATTTTCTATTAATGTGTTACTTGTTAGCCTGCAAAAAAAAAAAAAAGGATTGAAAAACGATAGTACCTGGTGCAATATAACCATACGTGCCAGCAGCTGCAGTTAAGTTGGATGAATCTATCTTTAAAAGCTTGGAAGTACCGAAATCTGAAACACGAGCCTCATATTCAGAATCAAGCAGAATATTTTTGCTTGATATATCCCGGTGGACAATTGGGGGTGTGCAATCATGGTGCATATAAGACAAAGCTTGAGCAACACCCTTAATGATGTTCACCCTCTTAGACCAGTCCAGCAACTGAGCTAGGCTTTCGCTACTCAACATGGCAGCCAAACTTCCCCTTTCAATGAACTCGTAAATCAGAAATGAGTGTATGGAATGTGAACAAAACCCATGAAGTTTCACAATGTTACGATGCCTTATTTCTGACAATGTTGTCACCTCATTTAAAAAACCT
Source organism: Campanula takesimana (assembly GCA_026119855.1). Taxonomy (NCBI): domain Eukaryota; kingdom Viridiplantae; phylum Streptophyta; class Magnoliopsida; order Asterales; family Campanulaceae; genus Campanula; species Campanula takesimana. The sequence continues at coordinate 48,847 of JAOWBW010002318.1, forward strand.
TTGCGGTCAGCTGGCTCTGAAGATGAATGGAGTTTTTTTACAGCAACCGTGGTATTTGCTTGCAGGATTGCTTTGTAAACACTTCCTTGGCCCCCCTCTCCAATACAATACTCGGGATCAAAATTGTTGGTGGCATGTAAGATTTCCTCGTACATTGCTCTTCCGTCAAAGGTTGTTATGGCAAACAGATCGACCATTTGTGTATGAGCATTGGATACTTCTGTTGCTTGCTTTTTTCGTCCGTAAACGATAAGAAGCCAAGTCAGTGCACATAGAAGACAAACTGCTCCTAGAACGGAGAAGATGATTATAAGATTGATGTCCCGGCTCTTTTTCATACGTTCACAAAGTATGAACCCCGTAATGTTTCCACATAACCCTTTGTTTCCTTGCAACATAGAAGCATTTGTAAAGGCCTTGTTCGTTGGAATGGGACCCTGCAACTCATTGTACGATACGTCAATATCAAGCAATGCGTGCATGTTCTGGAAAGCCTCAGGAATTGTACCAGTGAAATGGTTGTGGGAAAGATTTAGCTTCTCCAAGCTTTGTAAGCCTTCAATCTGTGATGGGATCTTCCCTGTCAGTGAGTTTCGACTCAGATCGAGTATTGACAGGATTGGTAGCTGAGTCATAGAAAATGGCATTCCATTTGTAAAATTATTGTTGCTCAAATTCAAGTAAAACAATTGCAAGAACTCCCCTTCTGGAACCAACCCGCTCAACTTGTTTGAAGAAAGATCTAATCTGTTGAGAGCAATCAATGATCCAAGCTCATGGGGTATAGTGCCAAGAAGCTGGTTTTTACTCAAATCTAATTCAAGAAGATTCTTCAATCCCTCGATTTCCTTTGGGACCTCCCCAACTAAATGGTTTGATGAAAGATCGAGTTTTTGAAGTCGTTTAGCAGTTCCAATCTCTGGTGGTATGCTACCACTTATATTGTTTGCTGCCATCACCAAGGAAGATAAGTTTTTGCACATACTCCAGTTGGCAGAGAGTTCCCCCCAAAAGTTGTTGTTACTAATATTCATGATATATAGATGTGGATGCACACAAATATTTCCAGATATATTTTCACTTAGCTGGTTTCCTTCAACCCGGAGTCTAGATAAGAGAGAGCAATTTCTCAGGCTTCTAAAGATTGGACCGACAAGAAAGTTGTTCTGCAAGTTTATGCCTTGGAGTGTTCCACTTTGGCAAATTCCTTCAGGAAAATAACCTGAAAATTGGTTGTTGTAGAGAACCAATTTCTCTAGCTTGCTAAGATTGCCAAAAGAAGCGTGAATGGAGCCATTGAGATAATTATTGCTCAAATCTAAATGACTGAGGAGGTTCAAATTCTCAAAAGTGGATGGAATATTACCTGTTAATGAGTTAGTTGATAAATCTAACTCCTGAAGATATATTAGATTTCCTAACTCGGGAGGAAGAGAACCAGAAAGTTGATTAACATACAAATAGAGAATACCTAGGGAAGTTAGATTGCTTAATGAAACAGGGATTTGACCAGTGAGATTGTTTTCATAAAGGGCTAATGTTTGAAGTGATGTTAAGTTACCAAATGTAGAGGGAATTGAACCAGATAGATGATTCGAAAAGAGGTTCAACACGGTTAAGCTTTTCAAATTTCCGAAAGTTGATGGAATGATACCTGTTAACGCATTCATATGAAAATCTAATTCCCGAAGATGTAACAGATTTCCTAATTCAGGAGGAATGGAACCAGAAAGTTGATTATCATACAAATAGAGACTATTGAGGGAAGTTAGATTACCGAATGATGCTGGGATGTGACCTGTGAGACTGTTTTCATAAAGGATTAGGCTTTGAAGTGATCTTAGCCTCCCCAATGCAGAGGGAATTGAACCGGATAGATGATTCGATAAGAGTTGCAAGATGGTTAAGCTTTTCAAGTTCCCAAAAGTGGATGGAACAATACCTGTTAATGCATTCACGGAAAAATCTAATACTTGAAGACGTAACAGGTTTCCTAATTCAGGAGGAATGGAACCAGAGAGTTGGTTACTCCACAAACTGACTACTCTTAGGGAACTTAGATTGGCAAACGATGCAGGGACTGCACCTGAGAGACTGTTAGTGTCAAGGATTAGGATTTGAAGTGATTTCATGTTGCCATAAGTTGACGGAATGGTACCAGTTAGAGAGTTGTTGCTAAAAGCAAGTTTCTCGAGGTTAGTAAGATTTCCCAATTCAGGAGGAATGGAACCAGAAAAACTGTTGTCAAACAAATAGAGAATACGTAGAGAGTTCATCATCCCTAGTCCAGGAGGGAGTGTGCCAAAAAGTTCATTCGAACTAAGATCAAAGCGGGTAAGATTGGGGAAAGATGAGAAAGAGAAATGGTCAAGTGTACCTTTAAGACTCGACATATTTAGAGCCAATTTGGTCACACTTTCATCAGCATTGCAAGAAACTCCGTACCAAGTACACGGGGTACTCAATACACTTTTATTTATTTTGGTATGAAATTTGGTCCAAGAAGATAGGAGGGAAGTGTTGTAGCTTACAAGGCTGGCTTTCCATTTCAAGAGAGCATCAACTTCTTGTGCAGAAGCAGAAACAACATGGGAACAAGTGAAGAATGCTATAAGGTGTGTAAAACATATTAGGGCAAGAAACAAGGGCTTTCCCATAGCAACCACTAAACTCATGGTTCTCGATTGGTGTACAAAAATAATGGTTCCGTTCCATATCATTTATAGCCTGCTAAATATCTATGCATTTCGTTTTTTCCAATCAAAAAAAAAAAATAAAAAAAAACTATGCGTTTTGAGTACGACAAAGACTTTGAAGAACAGCGAGTCAACTTCATTTTTCAACTCATGTCTTTTAATGCAGTGACAAGGAGGGCCAATGAGTTGTGACCGATGAAAGCCCTGCAAATTTACCAGTCAGTCTTCCTTCAAAGTTACACTATTGGATCATGCATCAAACAGTAAGCTTCCTCAATCCTCATATCTTAATTTCAACATTTAGCTCAAATGCAGGAAGTTTCAACTTGATTGTACTTTTGACCTAAAAATTACGTCAAGTTAATTATTCTAATGAAAAATTAAAAGTTTGTTATTGATAGTGTTTATGATGGTGCATCAATACAAATTTTTAAAAATATTATTACGTAAGTCTAAGAAAAAACTTTTGTCAAAGTTTGATAAGTTAACCTCTAAATGTCTTTCAGGACAGGATTAATATTTTTCTACAACATTGTAGGTATGTGTCTACATCTGCTCACAAGGACCCGGAGCAGTGGTGGACCCAGATTTTTTTTTTTTGAAGGGAGCAAAATTATTTTTATTAGTGTAAGGGGGCAAGAAAAGAATTTAGTGTATTTTTTTCTCACTGAAAAGGGAGCAAAGTTTAATTTATTGCACTAATTAATCTAATATTTACAAAAATTGCGGTGGTAATTTTTTTTTCTTTTGACGAACGATGCCGCGGCCACCTTAACCTACAAGGTACGAGTCCGCCAGTGACCCGGAGTCCATTTATAGTGCACTTGCTTTTTAACATTGGAAGACTATGAAGACATATATTTCTAGTACTCGATTAACATGAAGACTGAAGAGTCTTCTTCAGGAGTGGGTCAACTTGCGTGATGAATCTGCCTTCCAATGAGTCAAAAAAAAAAAAAAAACTTTCACTCTACACCAAAGAAGTTTAGTTGTTGTTAGACAAAGCCTTGCGTGCATCCGCCGCACATGGTGCGGCAATGTTGTTTTGTTCCGCTGTTTCTCGTAGCCACTTTAAAAATACTGTTGTGTTCGTCTCGACGAGACGAATAAAACTACATAGGTCATGATATGGTTTGATTTTTTTTTTAAAAAAAAACATACTCCCTCCGTCCCAGAGTAAGAGTTCTATTTTCCATTTTGGTACGTCCCAGAGCAAGAGTCCTATTCTTAAAATAGCAAAGAATCTTTACTATTCACCCCACTCATTCTCTCTCATATTTTACTTTTATACTCACAACACCAATCAATTCACTATTCTCTCTCCTACTTTATTTTTACACTCACAACATTTACATCACTTTCAATATTTATTAATAAGCGTGCAAATGAGGGGTAGGACTCTTACTCCGGAACGGAGGGAGTATTTTTTTACACACAAAAAGTTTGAGTTGCTTGTCAGCTGAGAAGTAACACTCTGTTCTAATAAAAGTAACAGTTTCATATTCAAAAAGTAACACTTTTACAGTCAAATGTAACAGCAATTTTACAAAAAAAATTAAATTGTTTTGATAGTTTTTGTGGTTAAAAAAAGTAATATTTGAAGTGTAACAAAGTGAATATATGATTATAATTTTTTATATAGATGAATGTAACATTTTTATTTAGTAAATATTACTTTTCTTCTTTAAAAAAAGAGTAAAAATTCATATATATAATTGAGTTTGCATTTCAATTGTTACTTTCTCAATAAAAAATTGTTACATTTTCAGATATAATGTTACATTTAAGAATATAATCTATTACAATTGAGGAAAAAAAATATTACATTCATTTTTTATAAAATGTAACATTAGTTTAGTTTGTTAATCTTATATTAATTTTGAAAAAAAAGTGTTACATTTGAAAAAAAAGAGTGTTACATTCTTTTATAAAAAGTGTGACATTAGTTTAGTTGTCAATCTTTATGTTATCTTAATCTATTGCAGCAAAATTGTGGTATATTTTAAAAAAAAGTGTTACATTTGAAAAAAAAAAGTGTTACATTTGAAAAAAGAGTGTTACATTCCTTTATATAAAGTGTGACATTACTTTAGTTGTCAATCTTTATGTTATCTTTAATCTATTGCAGCAAAATTGTGGTACATTTTGAAAAAAAAGTGTTACATCTGAAAAGAAAAAAATGTTACATTTCGTTATAATAAGTGTTACTTTTGTTGGGAGGAAAAAAGGTTGGGGGTGGCAAAAAAAAAAAAAAAAAGGTTGGGGGTGGCAAAAAAAAAAAAAAAAATCAGCAGAAAAAAAGAAAAAGAAAAAAAAAAAAAAAAAGAAAAAGAGGAAGGTTGGCTCCTGTCGCACGGTGCAACCGCCGCACATGAGACCGCCTCTTGTTGTTTTGGTTCAGCCAACCCGGATTGAAATATCGACCCCTTGCTTTAACATCAAAGTCTCAGATTAATTTGCTTTGAGGTCTCACGGAGGGGTGGCAAATTGGGTATTTTGGATCTACCCATAAGTTAAAATACCCGGGTATCCAATGGATTTTTAACTTTAATGGGTAAACCCAAAACACCCAATTTGCCACCCCTAGTCTCACGTATGTCAAATTCAAATTCAAATTTTGTGAAGAGCATATCAGTGTGTGAATATGAGATTAAATCACTTTGTTTGTGTAACCCTTTTTGATGTCAAATTCAAATTTTGATTTCTTTCTTTCCGTTTCACTTCTAGCAGGAGGAGATGGAGGACGATTTATATGCCAAGACCAAGTCTTTTATCCGAGAAACTCTCCAACTCCGTCCAGAAGCAATAGGATGTATGCTGAAGTGTACTTTTTGTTTTATTTTTTTATTTTTATAGTCATTTAATTATATTATTAATGATCGAGAACAAAGATTTTAAAGTGTTGTTAGTTTATAACTCTTGTGGATGATTGTAAGAATTATTGTTGGTGTATGTAATAAAATGTTGATTGTTATTGTTCAATGAAATGTTTGTTAGTTCATATTAATTTTTTTTAATTTTATTTTTTTGTTATAATTTATATTTATATAATTTGAAAAAGGTGCAGCAGGGAAAAAAATAAAAAATTGAAATATACACTTAGATAGCGCTTTTTATGCGCTACCTTAGCTTGTTTTTTTTTTTTTAAAAAAGGCCCTTTGGATAGCGCATAAGAAGCGCTATGGAAGATAATTTCTGGAAATAAAGAAATATGTATAATAGCGCTTAGGTTGCGCTATCAAGTTTCTACGCTAATATAGCGCAAAATAAGCGCTATCTTAACTACCATAGCGGTAGATTGCATAGCGCTTTTATGCGCTATCTAAGCCTTATTTTGTACTAGTGATTGAATGCCCTTATAAATAATGGCATGTGATGCGCATGTGATTCTTCAAGCATAACTTGAACATGACCCAACAATGGCCTTCAGAAAATCTCATATGGAAATAATTTGGCGTTGAACCAAACATAAATACAAACAACGCATATAGGCTCTCAACACAATGGAGAGAAGGAAAAGGCTCTCGGCAAAGGAGAGAAGGCGACGGGTCTGGCCCAACGAAGGGGAGAAATCAAAGGCTCTCGGCAAAGCGGAGAAAACATGTAATACAACGGAAAGTAAGGCAGTGTGATTGCATGAGAGAATCGATAGCGAGGCAACGTTGACTAATTCCTTGTAGTCGATGAAATAAATCAATGGAGATTGTATCACCGCTCCGTCTTTAATGATTTTATTTGAAACCTACAAAATTACAAAAAATAAATAAAATGATATTACAACCAACACAACAGATATTTGATGTACTCCCTCTGTCCCACTACAAGTGAGACTAATTTCCTTTTCAGTCTGTCCCACCACAAGTGAGACTGCCCAAAATAGAAATGTTTTAGTATATTTATATTCAACCAACCCCACTATTTAACCACACTCATTCTTTTCTTCATTTTCCACCACACAATCTATTCAACCAACACTACTATTTACCCCACTCATTTTCTACGACACATTTACTGGTTTTTCATAATTATTGTGCCCACAATTCTAGTTAGGGATGGCAACGGGGCGGATACGGAGCGGGTTTGTTCATAACCAAACCCGCCCCTCAATGAACACTCCTATTACCAAACCCGCCCCGTATGATGTTGAACCCGTACCCGCCCCGCCCCGTATTCCATAAAAGCACAATTTTATGGATGAAATTAACATCATAAATTAATATTAGAAAATGAGAAAGACGTAATCTATATGCTGCAAGTAGAGATGAAACTAAAATCAGCAATAACCACGCAAAATATGAAGGAGTGTATTGGGACATTACAATAAATAGAAGCATGCTTTAGTATACGGGGCGGGGCGGGGCGGTGACCCGCGGGTTGGGGTGTGTTACCAAACCCGCCCCGTAACCCGTCGGATTATGAAAAATGGTTACCGAACCGGCCCCGTTGCGGAGCGGACGGTCCCGGATACGGAGCGGGTTTGGACAAATTGCCAACCCTAATTCTAGTAGCACTTGTGCTGGGACAGAGGGAGTATATAGTTACGTAGTTGTAACTAGTAACTAGTACAATTGTAAATTTAATTAGTTTTAAATACCAAAATCTCATGTTTAGTAATTATATTCCATCAGTCTTAAACAAATAGAAATTTTTGTATGTAAAAAACCAAACCCAAATATTCAGCAATAAAGCCAAATTATTATTTTTATTTGGACGTAGAGAAATCAACTTGATTTTCTTTTACATTCAACGCAGTGGTGAAGTCAGAAAAAACCGGAAAAAGTGTCAGGATTATTTTATGGATATAATTATAGTTGAGATATTCAAATTTAACATACAATGGGGTCAAGTGATAATTTAGTGCAAAATTTATCCAAAATCAAAGAGGGTCAAATGTATATATTCTTCATTTTTAGTACAAATAAGACACTTTAAAATCTTGAAGGTGGTAAAATTGACATATTCCAAAATTGAAGGGGTCGAGTGACCCCCTTCTACATAACGGCTTCGACACTGATTCAACATAAGTTTTATTTCTTTTTATAATCGAAATATATTTGGTTAATATCACAAGATTTTAGTGAAAATGCATTTTTTCAAGTGGTTAAGAAAGACATGTGACATTTTATAATAAATGAAATTTGTTTTAGAAATGCGCGGTAACATTCCTGTAAATAACTAATATTTTAGAAAAAAAGCACGATGACATTTATTTTATAAACAACTGACACTTTTTAACACGACCACATTACGATTGACTCTTTTTAACACTATCTCATTTGCACTCTTTGATTTGTCATGCACATGGTGGGCCCCATAGTTCATTCGGAGTCAAAAGTCGTGTCCTTTCGCGCCCCGTAGTTAATTATTCTAATAAGATTTTAAGAATTGGTATTGTTAGTATTTATAATGGTGTATCGATAATAAATTGTAAATTTTATTCAAATAATTAATGGAAGAGCCTACTGCCACTACAATAATTGCTCATCCACTAGAAATTTTTAAATAGACATAAATAACATTTCCAGATTTGAGGGGTTAATGATGTATTTTAGGGGTATAAAATATACACCACATATTTCCTTATCCAATATATACTTTATATTAAGAGAATCTAATTAATTATGGAAACAAAACTATTTGAATTCAATTATACTTTTAATTTTTTAATATTTTGAGACTAACTTTATATTTTATACTCCCTCCGTTCCAGCTCAATGTGCACACTTACCTTTTAATTGGGTGTCGTTGATATGTGCACAATCCAAAAAAGGAAAGTTTTTTATTATTTTTATATTACATAACCCCCACTAACTTAACATTAAGTAAGTAACTAACATGATTTATTAACCTAATCAATGAGCCCAAATTTCACCAGCCCAAATTTAATCAGCCTAACCCATTAATCAAATTAATAATAATAAAAAAAACCCAGTTCAGTCCATCTTCAAAAACCGACCCAATAATTATTTAATCCCTAAGTTCATCTCTCTCTCTCTTAGAACAAGATCTAGGGTTTTCCGTCTCTCTCTCTTTCTGCGTTAGAGAGGCGGCACAAACCCTACCCTCTCTCTCTCTTCATCACTTGTCAATTTCACTGTAATTGGCCTCATCAACTCTTCTACTATACAAATCGACCCATAAATTCATGGATTTCCCGTCGAAATTGAAAGAAAATGTTCAATTCGCGTCGGAAATTGAAGCTGGGTCTTACCAGGGTTCTGTTGAATGTCCTATGTCTGATGTAATCGATTCCATCGATTCAAGGGAAGAGGACACGGTCGTTCCGGAGATGGAGTTCACGGATTTGGGGGAAATCGGAGTTGGGTCTCATCATGGCGCCGCCGTTGGATGTCCTATGTCCTATGTAATCGATTCCATCGATTCAACAGAAGAGGACACGGTCGTTCCGGAGACGGAGTTCACGAATTTGGTGGAAATCGGAGTAGGGTCTCATCAAAGCGCCGCCGTTGAATGTCCTATGTCCGATGAAATCGACTCCATTGATTCGACGGAAGGAGACACGGTGGTACCGGAGACCGAACTGCCGGATTTCGGTAAGTCTGTGACTATAGAAACCCCATCTGATTTTCTTAAAAGGGAAAGGCATACAAACTTTGTTAAGGAGATTAAACACTAGTTCCCTTGGGCCGACGGTGTAGATGTCAATGATGTCCCATTTTATAGCAGCTTTTGTAATTGAAATTAGGGGGAGTTGTTGGTTTGAATTTTGTGTTTCCAAAACTTAAGTTGAAATTTATGGAGGGAATGCCAATGTTTGGATTCAGATAATATCAGACTTGTGTTAACTGCTTCCCGCTTAAAACATTGGTGGGATTTTGAATTTTGGTGGGATCATTACCTTGCTAATCTCAGAGTTGATTATTTTCATTATCTTTAATTTTCTTCCACTCACAATACTTTTGAATATAAATACTATCTCCTTAAATATTGTGCCAAACAGTAAAGATGCACATTGAGTTGGGACGGAGGGAGTACTATTCTTAATTCTGCTTGAATTTATAATTTTTAATCTTTCCATTTTTCATATTAAAATAAATAAATCACACACCATCAATTATCTTTCATTATTTTTTCACACACAAAAAGAAAACCTTGGCTTAATAGTTAACACTCTATCTTACATTAAAATGAACATCTCTTTTCTGAATCCACCGTTTATTTTAATTCTAATTATTCTAAAATATCTTTTTATCATCTGCTGTATTACATGCAACTCTCCATTAATTTTTTATACAATTTCCCCTACACTCAATTTAATTTTATTATGTAAATTACTTTAAAAACATGTATTTACTTTATTATTATTATTTATGATATTCTTTTTACCACCACACTAAGTATGTTCAATCATACTTAAGAAAGTAAAAGTTGTAATAAGAAATTTTTTAAATAAAAATATCATATGAGAGACTTATAAGTTATTTCTAACGACAAAAATGCATATAAAATGGAAAAGAAAAGTGCCAAGAGTCTAGTGGTATAAGTTTATAACATCATATTAATAATCATAAATTGCAAAGACATTGTATATCATTAAGTAGATATTATATTTTACTAAATGTTAATAATGATTAATAAAAGTAAATATTTATTTCAAAATGGATGATTTTTTTTTCTTTTGAATAAACTAAATAAAAGTAACGTTTAATCGGTCAATATTGAGAAGATACGAGTCTCAAATTAATGAAAATTATGTTAGAGAGATATAAGTAAATATTTGGCTTAGAAAATTTATTCAATAGTATATATAAAAAGGTAAGTATGCAAGGGGCAAATAAGTCAACATACTCATTAATAGACTTAAAATTTAGCATATGTAGTAGATTAGTATAATTTGTAGTGGCATTAGCCTCTCCCATAAGTAAAAGTAGTCTAAATTATTATTTAAAGTTCATTTATACTAACAACGAAAAATGAATAATTAACTTTTTAGAAGACAATAATACCAATATTTAGGGGCATTTCCAAGGTAACTATACTTAACGGTAAACGTAATTTCCATTTCTTGATGATTTTCTTCCATCCGACCTGTTTCTTCTTCCTCAATTATTTGTCATGTTACTGTCTGTTGGGAAATCTATCAAGAGTCACGGCCCAAAGCAATAGAGAGTATAACAAAAACAAGAGCGAAAAATAAAATCAAGAAGAACACAAGAATTGTTACCCGGTTCGTCACAACAATGACTACGTCCGGGGGCGCTACCAAGCCAAAAATATTTCACTAATATTTTCTCTGATGTTACAATTGTGTTTATGACTATCACTTGATTTATATAGAGTTCTAAGTCCAAAACCTAAATCAATAAGTAGAACGGAGGGAGTATGACTCTAAGAAGGAAACTGAATAACAAAAGAAATTAATTCCTTTACTATTCCTAAACTCATGCACGCAAGGAACACCAAATCCTAATAGGAAAAACAATTCCTTTTCCATCACAATTCAATGCACATGCTGACATCCCATCTTGGAGTCCACGAACTGCTGGTCCATATTATTGATGTTCGGTCGTGCATATCCACATGTTCGGCCGAACCAAAACTAAATGTCTCTGTTCCCGACTTTTACACCGTTCGTGGTTTTGACTCCACAACTCAACAATCTCCCACCTGGAGACTAAACCAATCCTCGTGATAGCCTCGTCAAACTCCCACCCAAGAGAATGACTTCCAATAAACACATGTTCTTCTGTCAGTGGCCAACTGACCTTGGTAGCGCCCGGCCCCCTTGTCTAGTTCTCCAAGTGAGTTGAAGCCGAGCGAAGCTTCAACATATCTGCGGGTCCTTCAATGCTCTGAGTCTTCACTCCTAGTGATCCTCCCTGCGCATCACCGCTCACTTTCTTTCTGACTATCAATCTTGAACATTGCGAATCCTCGTGCCTCACACAGTCACAAGCTTGGGACTTCTGTGTGTTCTTTGCAACCCATCGCATCACTGTTCTAGATCCCGCTCCCATGTTAGTCAAATTGGCACTTCGCCGGCCGGCTTCTGACATCAATTTCCTACCAACATACCGTTTAGTGAGATTTCTCCCACCATGGCGATCTCGGTCACCACCATCCATCATTGGGATGTCTCCTCGTTTCCCCCAACGAACCATGTTGTATGTGGTATACAACATATTTTCCATACCGCCTCGAGCTACCAAGCTAGCTCCTCGGTTTACCTTCCATGTCCCACAACCAAAGGTTACCACACAACCTTCCTTATCGAGTTGCCTTATGGAAATCCAGTTCCTCTTCAAGTCTGGAATATGTCGCACATCACGTAGCTGCAATTTAGTCCCATTCGTTCCTTTGACCCGAACAACCCCTTTTCCAACGATTTTGACCGGATTATTATCTGCAAGATGAACAACCCCAAAATCGCCCGAAACGTACTGCTCCATCCCCTCTGCACTAGTGCACGAATGAAATGTCGCGCTCGAATCTAAGACCCACGAATCCGTTGGACTGCTCCCACCTAAGGTTAATGCATCCGCTATATCCTCAGCAACATTCAATTCCTTCTTACCGTGCGGCCTCTCTGGACATCTATTTTGATAGTGTCCCTTCTTCCCACAGTTGTAGCAAGTAATCACCTTCTTGCCACCCTTACCTTTTTCACTGACACTTAGTGCTAGCCCGGATGTTTGCCCTTTGTTTTTCCTACGAACTTCTTCGCCAAGAATTACATCCACGACATCCGCAAACTTCATCTTTGCCTTCCCTGTTGCCGTGTTAACAGCAACCACAATTGAGTCCCAACTGTCTGGTAAAGAATGAAGTAATATTAATGCTAGTACCTCATCGTCTAGAGTAACATCCACGGAAGATAGTTGAGCCGCATTAGACTTGAATTCACTTATGTGCTTTGTTGCCGACATGCCCTCCACCATCTTTGTGTTCAACAATTTCTTCATCATATGAGCCTTGTTCGCAGCCGATGGTGTCTCGTACATGCTCGCCAACATCTCTAACATCTCTCTGGTAGTCTTCGCCTCCAACACATTCTTCGCCACATCCTTGGCCAACGTTTGCCTAACAAGCCCCAACGCTTTACGGTCCATGATTGCAAAATCTGTGTCCTTCACATCCTCCGGCTTTTCTTTTAATGGAAGATACACATCCTTATTCCACAGAATATCCTCGATTTGTGTCCTCCAAAAGCTGAAATCCGTCCCATCAAATTTTTCGATCAACACTTTGTTACCATCCTCCAAAGCCCCCACAAATTCCATTGCAAAAGACAAACGTAGCTATGGATCGAGAAACCAAAAGCTCTGATGCCAGTTGTTGGGAAATCTATCAAGAGTCACGGCCCAAAGCAATAGAGAGTATAACAAAAACAAGAGCGAAAAATAAAATCAAGAAGAACACAAGAATTGTTAACCGGTTCGTCACAACAATGACTACGTCCGGGGGCGCTACCAAGCCAAAAATATTTCACTAATATTTTCTCTGATGTTACAATTGTGTTTATGACTATCACTTGATTTATATAGAGTTCTAAGTCCAAAACCTAAATCAATAAGTAGAACGGAGGGAGTATGACTCTAAGAAGGAAACTGAATAACAAAAGAAATTAATTCCTTTACTATTCCTAAACTCATGCACGCAAGGAACACCAAATCCTAATAGGAAAAACAATTCCTTTTCCATCACAATTCAATGCACATGCTGACATCCCATCTTGGAGTCCACGAACTGCTGGTCCATATTATTGATGTTCGGTCGTGCATATCCACATGTTCGGCCGAACCAAAACTAAATGTCTCCGTTCCCGACTTTTACACCGTTCATGGTTTTGACTCCACAACTCAACACTGTCTATGTGATTTGTTTTGCTGTTGACTAGAGAAAAGTCAAATCGATGAAGAGCATGAAATGTTGCTTTAGAATTTAAATATTTCTCATTGTTAGTTGTTTTTTGCTAGGAAGAGGTTGGTTTATTGTCTGCTGGTTTTCACAGGGAACATTTGCAGTTGCATAAGGTTGAAGATTGTCTCTTTGAAACGATTACGTCGTGAGCACGAGTGAATGAAAAATGCTATCGATTACACCCTGGAAATGATGGCTTGAGGACCGTTCAAATCTCTGCATTTCTATAGTTTGTCAGGTAATAAGCTATGCCAAAGTTCTTCTTCTATTAGAGTGCTATATTAATTTCAGTTTCAAATAATGATGTCAATGTTTTGTGTTTGAATCCCAACACTTACATCACATCCTCTTCGCACGGTTGTGTTTTGTCTTTGGCATGACAGTGTTTTCCAACATATCGTTCAACATGTTTTGCACGGTCGTGCTTTATGTCCGTATTGATTTTGATTCTCTCTAGTATCATTCTTTGATCAGACCTCTCATATTCAAAGACACCAAACCCCAAAAACAAAAAGCACACATCAAATTCTTGAACATGCAAATTCTGGACTAAAATAATTTACTTGTAGCAATTAAAATAAAATAATATCCCCATACTAAAAATTAAGATCATACAAAAGAATTTTGATTATGTACAAAAATAAAATACTTGCTATCAATATCAACCTTGCAACTTGGAAACAATATACGTAACCCTAATCGAGATAGCCTTCACAATTACTACTACTTCCAAAAAATGTTCTGAATCATAATTCAACTTCTAATAATATCCAAAATCACCGAATTGGAATTCTTGCTCCTCTACCGCATCCAAGATTTACCCGTACCTTCCGCCTCGCATGTTTGACTTGAAACAAACCCAACTCGAGCTTCTTTTTCAAGATCTCCTCCACTTTGAACTCATTTGCCTTCATGCTTACTTCTTCACTGCTGACTGACCGCTTCGGGTTTCCTAGGGGAGCTACTCCCTCTCCCTCTCTCTTTTTCTTCTTGATCTTCAACTTAATCTTAAGACTATTGGGATGAGGAGTTGCTTTTATTACTTCAACTTTGAATTCTTGATCATTGGCTACTTCTTGATTTGTGACTGATGACTTCCGGGTTCCAAGATGAGCTTCTCCTTGTTCTATTTTCTTCTTATTCAACTTGATCTTGAAGATTTTGCGTTGAGGAGCTGTTTTCAATGCTTCTTCTTGTACAGCATGAGACTTTTCTTGATTGAAAATCGACTGAATATTCACCGGATCATCAACCGTCTTTGACATGAGCATATTGACAAGGTGTGACCTACGGGTCAAGAACTCGTCCGGATACTTGGCAGAAGCTATATCAATGGCCGAAAGCATGACATTAAAAATATCATCTGAGGAGCCGTCGCGAATAACATTATCCGCCAATTTCTTGAAGTCCATCTCCTTGAAAATTCAGTAAAAGATGACTGCAAATCGCCTTTAAAAAACACTGAGAAGGGACTGCGTGAAAGAAGAAGCTGAAAATAGGGTTTTGACTATTGACTGATTAAAGCCAGCGTAAGAAAGATGAGATGGATTGGTAGGGAATGGGAATAAATAAAGGTAGTGAACCGACTTTATAAGTTAGTAGATTCCTAAAGGGATTCTTATTAACTGGAGTGGACTTACCTTATTAGGATGCTTGAAATCTAAAATGAATTTTTATTTCCGACATTTAATTTAACTTGTTAGAATAGGAAAAACTCCGTTTTGGTCCATTGTACTTTAGGGCGTGTTTCACTTTTACCATCGAACTTTATTTTTTTCATTTTTACCATCGTACTACAAACATTTGTGTCATTTTATACCAAATTTGGGTGTAAAATGACACCATTGTTTGTAGTATAATGGTAAAATTGAAACAAATTTGGGTAAAAAATATCGAATTTGGTATAAAATGACACCATTGTTTGTAGTACGATGGTAAAAATGAAAAAAAATAAAGTTCGATGGTAAAAGTGAAACACGACCCAAAGTACGATGGACAAAAACGGAGTTCTCCCTGTTCCTGTTAGAATATGATTAATTTGTTGCTTTATTAATTGCAACCTTTTTTCTAGTCACAATACTTTTGAGTATATATATTTCTTCTTTATTTCCTATCCATTCTCAAAATGGTGCGAGGAATTTTGGGATGGAGGGAGTACAATACATTGACAGTACTAAACACATGTATACTTGAAAGGTCCCGGTTTTTCATTAAAATACTCTTAAGGCCAAAATGATAGAGAAATATGCGCAGCGGAATATATATTTTCTTAAGCCTTATAGTTGTTGTCTAACATATATATTCCTAATTTCTTTGTCAAATTTTATCTTGTCTATGTGATCAAGTAATAATAATTAAAGCAAGAAATAACATAATTGAAATGGAAATTAAATGCAAGAAAAGAAAGTAAAAGAGACAAGAGGCGAGAATTTTCAAGTGGTTCAGAGGCAAAACCCATCTCCTACATCCACCCCCACTGTCCCTGATAAGTGAGATCAATTCACTATAATATTCTCTTCTACAAGAGTTACAAGAATTGATAAGGCAAGTTCCTCGAACCCCCTCTACTTAATTGACTCATCAATTAAGGTTGCTTCTTCCAAAGCGAAAAAGAAATAAAAAATATCACAAGTGTGAAAGTCAATGTAGTTCTTCCTTAAATTGACACTAGGGTTGTCGGATGGAAGCGGTTCTTTGGCTCGTCGGTGTTCCCCGTTAATAGTTGCAAGGTTTGATTGGGTTGATTTGGAGGGTAAAAAAGGGTGAGGGGTTAAGTGTGAAGGGTTAAAGGGTAATGTGGCAATTGGTGTATATTGCTCACTAGGGGAGGTTGGGATATAGTGATGCAAGCACACTAGTGGATAAATGGTGAAGGGTGTTGTATCTCAATATTTGTGTGTGAAAATGGTTTTTGTTGCACACACTAAGGCAATAAAAGGGAGGGTATTTGGTGTAGGAGACACACAGGTAAATGGGAGAATTGGTTGCAATATATAGGCAGAGGAGGAAGTAGCCGTTTGGTGGGAGAGGTTTAATGAAATGGGTGGAGTCTTCAAGGGAGGTCTTGGTCTTCATTGTTTTAATGCCTTCTCCATTTAATGCAAGGTTGAAATGTTTGCTCTTCAACGGAAACAAGAGAGGAAAACATTGCTGGAGTGAATCTTGCATTCACATGAGACAATTGGAATTTGCAGTTGACCACCTTGTCCATTTATGCTCCATTTAAGTATTTGTACATATCTTTCCACAGGGAGCTCGTATAGAAAATCCGATTGCATAATCTTGTTCATCATTGCATAAGCTTTCCATTGAGTCTAATATCGAATATTTTACGACCTCGATTGGTAGTGAATATCACAGTTGAAAAGGTAAGGGAACTTGGAGGAGCCTTTATGCAACTTTTGCATCTTTCTCTCTTGATAGTTTAGACCATTTAACTTTGACCCGTTAGTTAAATGATCAATATTCACCAAAACATTAATTTAGGACCTAACAATTTCCCCCTTTTTGGTGAATGATTGATCATATTAATAACGTATAAGCTTTCTGTTTAACTCCGTAAGCCAAAAGTGATAACATTGAATATTGCCTCTCAAGCAGATTTTTGGTCAACTACATAAAATTTTCTGTATTGACTCTAAAGGTTATAGGGTGTATGGTTATGGTTTCTGGAAAGAGTTATGAGTTAACTTTAAGTGGGAAAAGACGGTTCGGGATTTCAGGTTTTGAAGTGGGAGATATTGCATCTTTCTCTCTTGATAGTTTAGACCATTTAACTTTGACCCGTTAGTGATGAATGAATTGAGAAACTGAATGCTTTGCTATAGACCTGATTCATCAGAGTAATTGTATTTGTATAAAAAAAATAGTGTCTTTCTTTTCTTTTGATCTGCATATATTAACCTTCCCCCCCCCCCCCCCCGCAGATAAGTTTTCAACGGACTGGGATAAGGCTTGGTCAAGCTTCAAGAAGCAAGGGAAAAAGAGCCTGCTCTCACAGTTTTCTCCAAACAAGTATGTGACATGGAACCCTAAACGTTCCAACTACCCACTATCCGAGGAGGTGGACCCCATCAAGAGAGCAGAGAGGTCAAACTTAATGTTGTGGACTAGTCCAGGATTCACCCTAGGGGGCGCAATTGTCATTGTAACCTTTCTTTTGGTATACACTATTCTTGCTCCAATCAAGTGATTTAGTTTAGAGACTTGGTGTCGTTACAAGGGGAAAGAAGTCTTTGTACAGATATGATATCACACGCCTGGAAATTGCCTTAGTGTAGGAATGTGATGTCATAAATTTAAGTTCATGCAGTCTATTTGTAAGTAAATGCTAATAAATTTCCCTTAATTTTTATTACTTGATCCCTCTCCTGGGGTGTAAAAATTTGAACGCAACTGCAAATGTGAAGTGTGATTCATCCGTGGCAATAATATATTGTGAGGATGTAAATGACAGTGGGTCCCATTATTAATTCACTCTAGTATGGTCATGACCAGACTGCCTTACACAAGAATGAGAGCTCGTGATTTTTTGCAGACTCCAGCCTGAGCTCATAATTTAATGCAATTTCTGTTACTAATTTATGTATATTATCTGTTCTGGAAAATGGTGATCTTTGTTCGGAAGGAATATGCGCTTAAATGTGCTAGGCGCGGAATGTTTGATGTAAAGGTAATTTCTGTTTCTTGATTTTCTTCCATCAGACCTGTTTCTTTTTCCTCCATAATTTGTCATGTTACTGTCTATGTGATTCATTTTGCTGTTGACTAGAGAAAAGTCAAATCAATGAAGAGCGTGAAATGTTGCTTTAGAATTTAGATATTTCTCATTGTTAGTTGTTTTTTGCTAGGAATAGTTTGGTTTATTGTCTGCTGGTTCACTCTGATAGTCTCTTTCACAGGGAACGTTCTAAGTATTGCAGTGGCATAGGGTTGAAGATTGTCTCTATGAAACGAAAATGTCGTGAGCTTGTTACCTTGAGGTTTTGCAAAGAAGGTGAGTTGACTTGACTTGACTTCTTCAGCTTCAATCGTTTTCAAGCTTAAGACTGCTCTTTTTTTTTTTTTTCTCTGACACTTACGTGTTACGAATTTTATGTTTGTTTTAGTTAGCACGAGTGAATGAAAAATGCTATAGATTACACCCCGGAAATGATGGCTTGAGGACCGTTCAAATCTCTGCATTTCTATAGTTTGTCAGGTAATAAGCTATGTCAAACTTCTTGTTCTATTAGAGTGCTATATTAATTTCAGTTTCAAATAGTGATGTCAACGTTTTAGTTTGAGTCCCAAACTTATATGCACTCCGAATTACATCACATCCTCTTCGCAAGGTCGTGTTTTGTCTTTGGCATACCTGTACCAAAGTGTTTTCCTTCAACAGATTGTTCAACATGTTTTGCACGGTTTGTACCTAATGTCCGGATTGACTTTGATTCTCTCCAGTCTCATTCTTTGATCAGACCTCTCAGATTCAAAGACACCAAACCACCACCACCCACCCCCCCCCCCCCAAAAAAAAAAAAAAAAAAAAAAAAAAAAAAAACACACACACACATCAAATTCTTGAACATGCAAAATTATGGACTAAAACAATGTACAACTAAAAACTTAACCATATCCTCTTGCTAAAATTTAAGTGAACACGAAAGAAATTTTGATTATGTACAAACATTACTATCAATATGAATCCAATATAGGGATTGTAACTTTTAAATAGTATACGTAACCCTAATCAAGAAAAACCTTCCCAACAGTTACTACTACTTCCAAAACAA
The DNA here is from genome assembly GCA_026119855.1 of Campanula takesimana. Classification (NCBI taxonomy): domain Eukaryota; kingdom Viridiplantae; phylum Streptophyta; class Magnoliopsida; order Asterales; family Campanulaceae; genus Campanula; species Campanula takesimana. Next base: position 68,201 of record JAOWBW010002318.1, read on the forward strand.
ATAATTAAATATTTTGAATCATAATTCAGCTTCTAATAATATCCAAAAAAATCACCGAATTGGAATTCTTGCACCTCTACCGCATCCAAGATTCACCCGTACCTTCCGCCTCGCATGTTTAACTTGAAACAGACCCAACTCGAGCTCCCTTTTCAAGATATCAATATTTGTTGATGGGGCTTCGAATGTGAACTCATTCGCCTTTTTGCTTACTTCTTCATTGCTGAATGACCGCTTCGGGTTTCCTAGGGGCGCTACACCCTCTCCCTCTCCCTCCCCTTCTCTCTTTTTCTTTTTGATCTTCAACTTAATCTTAAGATTTTTGGGTTGAGGAGTTGCTTTTATTACTTCAACTTCGAAATCTTGATCATTGGCTACTTGATTTGTGACTGATGCCTTCAGGTTTTCGAGATGAGCTTCTGATCCCTCCTCTCTTTTCTTCTTATTCAACTTGATCTTGAAGATTTTGTGTTGAGGAGTTGTTTTTAATGCTTCTTCTTGTACCACATCGGACTTTTCTTGATTGAAAATCGACTGAATTTTCATCGGATCATCAACAGATTTTGACATGAGTAAGTTGACAAGTTTTGACCTACGGGTCAAGAACTCGACTGGATACTTGGCAGCAGCTATATCAATGGCCAAAAGCATGACGTTAAAAATATCATCTGATGATCCGTCGCGAATAACATTATCAGCCAATCTCTTGAACTCCATCTCCTTAACAGAATCAGTGAAAGATGACTGCAAATCGCCTCTAAAATTATGAGAACAGACTGCGTTGAGTGAAGAGAAGAGAAGAAAATAGGGTTTTCAGTTTGGAGTGATTAAAGTCAACGCAAAATGAGATGGATGGGTAAGGAATAAATAGAGTTAGTGCACCGACTTTGTAAGTTAGTAGATTTCTAATGGAATTCTAACTGGTGTGGACTTTCCTGATTATTAGAATGTTTTAAATCATAAATGGATTTTTATTGCCGGACTTTTAATTAGTATCTTGTTAGAATGATTAGCTGCTTTATTGAATAATCATTTAGTACAATTGTAATTTTAAGTTTGTTCCTTTAAAATGTTGATTATTCAACGAGACATTGAAAATTTGTCTCTTACTTGCGAAAAACTTAGAAAAAGTTACTCCATCCTTCTCAGTTTAAGGTTCTTACTTGTATGTCTCAGTTTAAGGTTCTTAGTTGATTTATTCCTTAAATGGCAAAAGATGAATAGTGTTTTGAACATTTTTGTCTTCATAAAGTTCATATAATACAAAAAGCCCATCCCTTACCCATCTACTTTTCACCCACTTGCTTTATGAATGGACAATTATATCCTCACCCACTACTATTGTTGACTCAAGTTTGTCTTGTTTCCTTAATAAGCGTGCAAAGTCAAACTAAGAACCTTAAACCGGGACGGAGGGAGTAGTTTTTCTAACACTTTGAAAAATGCGTTTTAAAAACGCACAATGACATTTTTATTATAAATAATTAAAATTTCTTTTGAAATGCGTTATGATGTCCTATAAATTACCGGAATTGTTTTAAAACGCACGGTAATATTTTTTTTTTTGTAAATAAATGGTAATTAGCACACATTGAGACTCTTTAACACTACAACGACACTCCTTAACACTACCATTGATAATATTTAACAGTATCATTGACGTCACTCGCTGACACAATCACTAATACTATCGTTGACACTCTTTTGACACTACTGACATTCCATTACACCGTGCGTTTGGAAAATTCCATGATTCTGATGCTTGTTGCTCTCTGATTTTAGGTAGTCGTTCTTGTCAATGGTCAAGACCGGAGGAACCAAACCAAATACACTACCTCCAAATTACTCTACACTGTATCGAGTATCAAGTAGTGCTTATACCACCAAACACAACTGTAGTCACGCACTTGTTCAACATTTTTGCAAATCTTGTTTGAAGTCCAATCTAAGTATGTATTCTGAGTCTGATTTATTTTTATTTCTGATTGTTATGGAGAGCTTTTTACCTGCAAGATAGTTACAATCTACTGATATATGAAATGACGCATTAACTGTAATACTCCCCCTTCCCAGAAATATCAGAAATATAGTCCCGAGACACTGACACTCTTTTAACATTACTATTGACATTCTGACACTTATAAACACACAAACCGTCACTCAAACACACACACACACACACACACACACACACACACACACACACACACACACACAAGCCCAATTGTAAACAATATACCGGCATTAATAGTCTAAAACATGCGCACCGGCGATTATAAATGCATACATTGTCTGTTAGTGGCCGGTTCCAAGGTACTCTATTTCAACCGAAGTGCGCATAAAGCTTCTACCTCCTCTCTTTTCTTCTTATTCAACTTGATCTTGAAGATTTTGTGTTGAGGAGTTGTTCTTAATGCTTCTTCTTGTACCGCATGAGACTTTTCTTGATTGAAAATCGACTGAATTTTCATCGGATCATCAACCGTCTTTGACATGAGTAAGTTGACAAGGTATGACTTACGGGTCAAGAACTCATCTGATGATCGTCACGGATAACATTATCAGCCAATTTCTTGAACTCCATCTCCTTAAGAACATCAGTGAAAGATGACTGCAAATCTCCTTTAAAATTTATGAGAACAGACTGCGTTGAGAGAAGAAAAGAGAATGTAAGATATTAGAGACTTTTGATATTAATGAACATAAGAAAGAGTTTTGATTATATTGAAGAAGAATGAACTTAATTGTATTGATCAATGTTGTGCCCTATATATACAAATTGAGTAGAGAGATTGAAAACCAATTAAAGACTAAAATAAGACGTGCTAGGTAAGTAAAATAAACTGGGAAGCGGCAGCCCTAGCTTGGGTGCCAAGCTAGGGTTTCGGCATATGATTCTGTTTTGGTGTAGGTGATAATGTAGGTACACCAGACACCATACTGTTCTGTCTATCACGCCCCCGCAAGATGGACGAACGGAGAGTAAGACCAATCTTGGACAGCAGAAAATGAAACCGTGTACATGGCAGAGCTTTGGTGAGAGCATCAGCGAGTTGATCATCCCCAGAAATGTGAGTAACTCGTAAATGTTGCAGCTGAACTTGTTCTCTAACAAAGTGATAATCAAGAGCAAGGTGCTTCATCCGTGAGTGAAAACGAGGATTAGCAGCTACATAAGTAGCACCCAAGTTGTCACAATAGATAACCGGTGTGTGATATAAGGGAACCTGAAGTTTGGAAAGGAGATTTCAGAGCCATAGTACTTCGGCGCATGTAGCAGCAACGACGCGATACTCAGCCTCGGCAGAAGAACGGGCTAGTGTACGCTGCTTCTTGGAACTCCATGAAATACGATTGGACCCAAGATAAACTAGATACCCAGTAGTGGACACATAATTTAACTTATCACCAGCCCAATCAGCATCAGTGAAAGCGTGAAGGATGTCAGGCGACTGTGTACGAAGGAGAAGACCATGCGAAGAAGTACCTGCGAGATAGCGTAGTATACGCTTCAGAGTGCCCCAATGAACATCTGTCGGAGTCTGCATGAACTGAGCAAGGCGATTGATGCAAAGGACAAGTCACAGTGAGTAAGAGACATATACTGGAGAGAACCCACAAGTTGGCGATACTCTGAAGGATTGGCAAGAGGAGTGCCACTGATAACTGTAAGTTCCGGATCTGGGACTAAGGGAGTAGGAACTGGTTTGGAATCTTCCATATGATAGCGCTGCAAAATATCCTGAATGTATTTTTGTTGGCTTAAAAACAAGCCATCCTTGTGAGGAAGAACTTCAACACCAAGAAAGTATGATAAGGATCCCATATCCTTGAGAGAAAACCTGGCTGCAAAAGACTCGATGAAAGAACCCAGTAAAGAATCATTGGAACCAGTAATAATAATATCATCAACATAAACCAAAAGCACCAAAAAACCATCCGAGTGTGTGTAAGTGAATAGAGAGGAATCAGACTTGGAATTCAAGAAGCCCACAGATAACAGATACTGCTTCAATTCTGTATACCATGCCCGGGGTGCCTGTTTGAGACCGTAGATGGCCTGCTTGAGTTTACACACATGATTCGGCCGATGAGCATCAATGAAGCCCGAGGGTTGAACCATATACACATCCTCTTTCAAGGAACCTTGGAGAAACGCATTGTTGATGTCAACCTGTCTTAAAGTCCACCCACGAGTAACAGCAAGAGAAAGCACAGTACGAATGGTAGCAGGTTTAACGACAGGGCTAAATGTCTCAGAGTAGTCAATACCAGGTCGTTGGTGAAACCCTTTGGCAATGAGGCAGGCTTTATGACGTTCAATGGTACCATCAGGGTTGTATTTGGTGCGAAAAATCCACTTGCAGCTGATAAGATGATGGGTGGAGGAAGGTGGTACAAGATCCCAAGTCTGGTTGCGTTCTAAGGCATCGAATTCAGTTTGCATAGCATCTCGCCAAGCTGGTAGTTTGAGTGCTTGAGTATAGGTGGTGGGTTCGGTGAATAGGGCAGATACAGAGGCATGAAGGTTGAGTTTCTGAACAGGTTTACGAATATTGTTGTGAAGACGAGTAATTGGGCCAGTAGGTTTGGGAGGAGGGGTAGGTATGCTAGTAGTAGATAGGGATGGAAATCTATCCGAACCCGCTCCGTATCCGGGACAGACCGCACCCCAGCGGGGCGGGTTTGGTAAGATTTTTTCAAAACCCGGCGGGTCACGGGTCGGGTACGGTGGCACACTAAAACCCGCGGGACCCCGCCCCGCCCCGTATACTAATATATATATTTAATTACTATAATATCCCTAACCCATTTCAATTATTACCTCAACCCCCTATGTGCGTTAGTCTTACAGGGAGTGAGACTTTCTCAAATCTCAATTCTATTATTTCCTAGGGTTACAGAGAAGCGGCGCAAGAGTCAAGACATCGGCATCAACGGACGATTCACGGCTGACGACTCCGGCGCTTCCACTCCGGCGCTTCCACTCAGCCGATTCCGGTCTTCCTCCGGCGAGGCATCACTGTCACGACTTCCCTTCTCTCTCTCTCAATTTCAATTTACAGGCGGCTTCTCTTCTCTCTCTCAAATCGATCGATTTCCTAGGGTTAGAGGAGTCTGAGATGCGGCACTAGCTAGAGAGAGACATCGACATCCATTTCGCGACTTCCACTCCGCCGCCCGCCGCTTACAGGTCTTCCTCCGGCGACTTCCACTGGTTAGAAAGGTAAGTTAACCTCTCTCTCTCTCTGACTCTCTCTCTCTCTCTCTCTCTCATATGTCGATTACTCGATTTGTCAATTTCTAGGGTTAGAAATTGATGTTGATTTTGATGTTGATTTTGATTTTCTAGGGTTAGAAATTCTGATTTTCTAGGGTTAGAAATTCTGGGCTGCTTAAAGCCCAAAAAAAATCGATTTGGGACATGCGGTGCGGGGCGGCTGCGGGTTCACCAGTTGGCGGGGCGGGGCGGATTCGGTACTAGGGAGGTTCTTTGAGGGGCGGGTACGGTTTTGGTCAAACCCGCCCCTTATCCGCCCCGTTGCCATCCCTAGTAGTAGAGGAGGCAGTGGTGGTGTTGTCTGATGTGGATGGTGGTGCGGGAACAGTGGGGTCAACACTAAAAATTTGTCTCTTACTTGTGAAAAACTTAGAAAAAGTTACTCCCTCCGTCCCAGTTTAAGGTTCTTACTTGTATGTCCCAGTTTAAGGTTCATAGTTGCTTTATTCCTTAAATGGCAAAAGATGAATAGTGTTTTGGACATTTTTGTCTTCATAAAGTTCATATAATACAAAAAGCCCATCACTTACCCATATACTTTTCACCCACTTGCTTTATGAATGGACAATTATATCCTCACCCACTACTATTGTTGACTCAAGTTTGTCTTGTTTCCTTAATAAGCGTGCAAAGTCAAACTAAGAACCTTAAACCGGGACGGAGGGAGTAGTTTTTCTAACACTTTGAAAAATGCGTTTTAAAAACGCACAATGACATTTTTATTATAAATAATTAAAATTTCTTTTGAAATGCGTTATGACGTCCTATAAATTACCGGAATTGTTTTAAAACGCACGGTAATATTTTTTTTGTAAATAAATGGTAATTAGCACACATTGAGACTCTTGAACACTACAACGACACTCGTTAACACTACCATTGATAATATTTAACAGTATCATTGACGTCACTCGCTGACACAATCACTAATACTATCGTTGACACTCTTTTGACACTACTGACATTCCATTACACCGTACGTTTGGAAAATTCCATGATTCTGATGCTTGTTGCTCTCTGATTTTAGATAGTCGTTCTTGTCAATGGTCAAGACCGGAGGAACCAAACCAAATACACTACCTCCAAATTACTCTACACTGTATCGAGTATCAAGTAGTGCTTATACCACCAAACACAACCGTAGTCACGCACTTGTTCAACATTTTTGCAAATCTTGTTTGAAGTCTAATCTAAGTATGTATTCTGAGTCTGATTTATTTTCATTTCTGATTGTTATGGAGAGCTTTTTACCTGCAATATAGTTACAATCTACTGATATATGAAATGACGCAGTAACTGTAATACTCCCCCCTTCCCAGAAATATCAGAAATATTATCCCGAGACACTGACACTCTTTTAACATTACTATTGACATTCTGACACTTAATAAACACACAAACCGTCACTCTCAAACACACACACACACACACAAAATCCCAATTGTAAACAACATATGCATTGATAGTCTAAAACATGCGCACCTGATACGGGGCAAACGTAACGGAAAAGAAAAATTAAAGAAAAGAGATAGCAAGGATATATAAACAACTCACCACTCTAAGGAATCCACCAAAGAGATACAGGGTTGTGTTTGTTCACCACTAAACGGAATCCACCGAATAGATAAAGAACAAGAAAAGATGGCACGAAGCACAATCTTATATTATTTTATAAACTCAAATTCCACCCTCCCTTACAATACAATTTGTAGGGTATTTATACTTAGGGAAATACTAAAGTTACAAAAAATGGCTACAAAATGTGGCTTACAAAATGAGGTGTCATAATTGTATTGGTGATTTTAATTAGAGTGTGCCGGGTCCACTATCGATGTAGCCAATAAAATATCGCCACCTAATCTTGTATCCTTCATTTTGTAACCTTCTTTTGTAAGCCTAGCATTGCCCTTATACTTAACTTTGAACATCCCTCAAAGCATAGGATTTATCAAAATATTTAAGGGATAAGTCTAACAATTAATACATGGAGAAAATATAGATAATACATCAAATGATTCATGAAACTCTAGATGTTTGTCAAAATTCGGATGTATATGACCTTATGACTGCCTTGTGGTAAAAATGCCATAACGTTCTCTAGGAAACTCCAAAAGCTGATCAAAAGTGCGTTAGAATCTAGACTCCTAGAGCTTTCCGATGATATATTTCTTGTAGTTTTTGGATGAACGAACTGGAAGATACATTATGTAGAAGTGGACTGACTTTATCGAAACTATCAAATACCAACCATTTGGTTCCCGCGTCAGCACCGGCGATTATAAATGCATACATTGTCTGTTAGTGGCCGGTTCCAAGGTACTCTATTTCAACCGAACCGAAGAAGTGCGCATAAAGCTTCTCCCTCCTCTCTTTTCTTCTTATTCAACTTGATCTTGAATATTTTGTGTTGAGGAGTTGTTTTTAATGCTTCTTCTTGTTGTGCCTTATGTCCGGAGTGACTTTGATTCTCTCTAGTCTCATTCTTTGCTCAGACCTCTCAGATTCAAAGACACCAAACCCCCAAAACAAAAAGCACACATCAAATTCTTGAACATGCAAATTCTGGACTAAAATAATTTACTTGTAGCAATTAAAATAAAATAATATCCCCATACTAAAAATTAAGATCATACAAAAGAAATATTGATTATGTACAAAAATAAAATACTTGCTATCAATATGAACCTTGCAACTTGTAAACAATATACGTAACCCTAATCGAGATAGCCTTCACAGTTACTACTTCTTCCAAAACAAACAATAAAATGTTTTGAATCATAATTCAGCTTCTAATAATATCCAAAAAATCACCGAATTGGAATTCTTGCACCTCTACCGCATCCGAGATTTACCCGTACCTTTCGCCTCGCATGTCTAATTTGAAACAAACCCAACTCGAGCTTTTTTTTCAAGATCTCAATATTTGTCACTGGGGCTTCCACTTTGAACTCATTTGCCTTCATGCTTGCTTCTTCACTGCTGACTGACCGCTTCGGGTTTCCTAGGGGAGCTACTCCCTCTCCCTCTCTCTTTTTCTTCTTGATCTTCAACTTAATCTTAAGACTATTGGGATGAGGAGTTGCTTTTATTACTTCAACTTCGAAATCTTGATCATTGGCTACTTCTTGATTTGTGACTGATGACTTCTGGGTTCCAAGATGAGCTTCTCCTTGTTCTATTTTCTTCTTATTCAACTTGATCTTGAAGATTTTGCGTTGAGGAGCTGTTTTCAATGCTTCTTCTTGTACCGCATGAGTCTTTTCTTGATTGAAAATCGACTGAATATTCATCGGATCATCAACCGTCTTTGACATGAGCATATTGACAAGGTGTGACCTACGGGTCAAGAACTCGTCAGGATACTTGGCAGAAGCTATATCAATGGCCGAAAGCATGACGTTAAAAATATCATCTGAGGAGCCGTCGCGAATAACATTATCCGCCAATTTCTTGAACTCCATCTCCTTGAAAATTCACTAAAAGATGACTGCAAATTGCCTTTAAAAAACACTGAGAAGGGACTGCGTGAAAGAAGCTGAAAATAAGGTTTTGACTATTGACTGATTAAAGCCAACGTAAAATGAGATGGATTGGTAGGGATGGGAATAAATAAAGCTAGTGAACCGACTTTATAAGTTACTCCCTCGGTCCCGGACTAAGGTTCTTAGTTTGACTTTACACGGAGATTAAGAAAAAGTAAATGTTGTGAGTATGAAAAAGTAAGTAAGAGAAAGTAGGAGAGATAAAGTGGGTAGGGAGTTTTTGTTGTGATAATGACAAGTGGGTCCAACAGTCCAGTTTAGGTAATAAAGTAACTAAGAACCTTAGTATGAGACAAACCAAAAATAAAGTAAGAACCTTAGTCTGAGAAGGAAGGCGTAGTAGATCGTAAAGGGATTCTTATTAACTGGAGTGGACTTACCTTATTAGGATGCTTGAAATCTAAAATGAATTTTTATTTCCGACATTTAATTTAATTTGTTAGAATATGATTAATTTGTTGCTTTATTAATTGAACTACACACTCCAAACTAAATCAAGAAACTTCACCCAAAAATGAATATCTATCTTTAGTACGCGTAAACAGATATTTGATGTATATAGTTGGGTAGTTGTAAGTTGTAACTAGTTCAGTTGTAAATTTATTTTTATTATAAGGGACTTGTAACTTTAATTAGTTTAAGTACTAAAATCTCATGTTTTATAATTATACTCCATCCATCTTAAACAAATAGAAATTTTTAGTATTGTAAAAGAACAAACCCAAATATTCAGCATTAAAGCCAAATAATTTTTATTTTTTTTGGACATAGAGAAATGAACTTGATTTTCTTTTACATCCAACGCAGTGGTGAAGTTAGAAAATATCAGAAACCGTGTCAAGATTATTTTATGGATATAATTATAGTTGAGAATTGAGATATTCAAATTTAACATACAATGGGGTCAAGTGATAATTTAGTGCAAAATTTATACAAAATCAAAGGGGGTCAAATGTATATATTCATCATTTTTAGTACAAATAAGACATTTTTAAAAAATCTTGAAGGTGGTAAAATTGACACATTACGAAAATGAAGGGGGTCGAGCGACCCCCTTCTACATAACGACACTTCGGCACTGATTCAATAGTAAGTTTTATTTCTTTTATAATCCAAATATATTTGGTTAACTAAAAATGCATTTTTCAAGTGGTTAGGAAAGACGTGTGACATTTATAATAAATGAAATTTATTTTAAAAATGCGCGGTGATATTTCTGTAAATAAATGACATTAAAAAAAAACGCACGATGACTTTTTTTTTTTTGTAAATAATTGACACTTTTTAACATGACTACATTACCAATGACACTCTTTAACACTATCTCATTTGCACTCTTTAACACATACACTGACACAATTAACACTAACAAAATAAACGCATGAAACCTTTTAAAACATACCGTTGACACTCTTTTAACACCCTACAAATACAGGGATCCATATAAGGGCCTAAACGATATATTTTGAGAATTTGAAACCTTATACTTGTTGGGGAATTGTGCTATATCCGTGCAGTTCTTGCCCATACAATTCTGATAATGGTGAGACACAACAACCATGCATACAAATAATATGAAAGTAATCAACAAGAAAAGAACACAATATTTGTTAACCCAGTTCGTCAAAACAATGACTACATCTGGGGGCTCTGCCAAGCCAGGATATTTCACTAATATCATAAGTTGTGTCTGTTTACAATAAAGCCTAATGCTCTATATTGCAAGGAGATAACTTCTCCATGTAAACACTCCAATCACAACTAAAACCCTAGACATGCTTCTACCCATCCACGGAATGCCCCTAAGGGCTAGCAATCACTTGGCTCTCTTTGTGACTCACAGATTCTCTCTGGCTATTTTTTCTAGTGTGCAATGTTTATGGCCATCACTTGGTTTATATTGGCAATATGTCCAAAACCTAAACTAAGTAGGAAACCCAGAATAATTAAATTCATAAATCCACTTAAGAAAAGCGCACCCAAACATCAAAGGATGGTGTTTGTCAAGGCTAGTTCACCTACTCCAGTAAAGAATGCTGCTCCAAAGAAAAGTAAATAGTTTGTGAAAACCCAATCTATAAGTGGCTTACATCATTGTGTTGTGTGTGATGGTTTAGGTCATAAGGCTGCAGAATGCCTTTTGCGATTTGCTCCTAATGCCAAGGGACGTAAAAATCCTAAGGTCAGATAGGAGTGGGTTGTCAAAAGTTGCTAACTCTAGGACCCAAGAATAAAGGGGACCTGCGTTTTTAATGTCTATCTTTCAGGTCTCCTGCTTCACTGCGCACTCTTCACAAGCTAAAGCGCATATATGGTATCTCGATAGTGGATGTTCTAAACACATGATTGGAGATGCCAACAATCTTGAAAATATGCATGAAGGAAGAGGTGCCTCAGTAACTTTTGGGGACAACAACAAATGGCACATAGTTGGATATGGAAGAATCAGAAAAGATAAAGTGTGCATTGAACAGGTTGCGCTCGTAGAAGGTCTCAAGCACAACTTGCTCTCCATATCTCAATTCTGCGATAAAGGTCTGAAATGCCATTTTACTGCTACGCATTGCTATATCAAAGATGGCAAATCCGGACTCACTTTGCTCACAGGGACTCGTAAGACAAATATTTATATCATTGATCTTACTGCTATAAATTCTATCACTAATCTCTGTTTTGTAGCAAAGAATATAAGTGAAAGAAGCTGGCTATGGCATAAGCGCTTAAGTCATTTGAACTTTAAATTTTTGGCTAAGCTAGGACGGGAAAATCTTATCAAAGGACTTCCCAAAGTAGCTGACCACCAAGATAGAAAATGCGCAGCATGCCAGCTTGGTAAACAACCTAAGCAGTCTTTCTCTAGCAAGATTGCTTCCTCAACTTCCAAATGTTTACAACTGCTTCACATGAATTTGTTTGGACCTGTCACCACCGTGAGCATTGGAGGAAACAAATATACCTTAGTTGTGGTGGATGACTACTCAAGATACACATGGGTTGAAATGATGATATCCAAAGATGACTGCTATGATATCTTGACTGCTCTATTCCGAAGACTCCAAACTCAAAAGGAAGATGACATCGTAAGCGTTAGATCAGATAATGGAACTGAATTCAAGAATAACATTGTTGCTCAATATTGCGATGACCATGGAATTGATCATAATTTCTCTGCTGCTGGAGTTCCTCAACAAAACGGCATTATGGAAAGGAAGAATCGCACGTTGATTGAGGCTAGAAAAACCATGATAGCAGAAGCTAAAATTCCAAAGTATTTCTGGGGAGAAGCTGTTAACACTGCTTGCTTTACTCAGAACAGATCCCTCATCAACAAAGTCTACAACAAGACTCCATAGGAACTATGGAGAGGAAGAGCGCCCAACATCGCTTTTTTCAAGATTTTTGGCTGCAAATGCTATATCCTCTACAATGGCAAAGATCATAGAGGTAAATTCGACGTCAAAGCAGATGAAGGTATTTTTGTTGGGTATGCCAAGCATTCTAAAGCTTTTCGTGTTTTTAATAGAACTACTCTAGTAATTGTAGAATCTGTACATGTTACTTTTGATGAACATTCTCTCCTTGAGCCACATTTGACTCCAAATGATTCTGATAATTCTACTGAGAATGATCAGACAGGTACGCAGTCACAAACTGCACCTATGCAGAATGATAATCAAGAAAATCACAATCAGAATCAAGCAAGTCCATCTCATGCGCCAACTCCAGATACTGCGCCATAAGTGACGACTCTTGATACGCATACACCCCCTCCTGCGCATGATGTTTCTCCGCTTCAGCAAATCACCTTTGATGATCTTGATGCTGGAGCTAATGAAGTACCCATTGAAGATCTTCGTATTCCTACCACTCAACCTAACTTACCTCCCGAGGTTCGTGAAGTTAGAGATCATCCAACAACAAACAGCATTGGTGATCTCAATGTAGGGGTTCGTACTAGGAGAGAATCAAACTTTGATGATGAGTATCACTCTTTTATCTCTCAAATTGAACCAAAGAAGGTTGATGAAGCGCTCAAAGATTCAAGCTGGGTTACTGCTATGCAAGAAAAGCTTAACCAATTTGAGCGCTGTAAAGTTTGGACTTTAGTACCCAGACCTCATGACCAAGAAGTTATTGGTACAAAATGGGTATTCAGAAACAAGATGGATGAGAATGTAAGCATCACCAGAAACAAAGCAAGGCTGGTTGTGTAAGGCTATAGGCAAGAGGAAAGAATCGACTACGATGAAACGTTTGCGCCTGTAGCAAGACTTGAAGCTATCAGAATTTTCTTAGCTTATGCCTCTCACAAGAAATTCAAGCTTTATCAAATGGATGTGAAAAGCTCATTTCTCAATGGTGAACTCCAAGAGACGGTCTACGTAGCACAACCACTAGGATTTGAAGATGGCAGATTTCCAAATCACGTCTTCAAACTTCAGAAAGCTTTGTATGGACTTAAGCAAGCTCCAAGAGCATGGTACGATACTATATCAAAGTTCCTGCTAGAGAAAGGCTTCAAGCGCGGTAAAATCGATACAACTCTTTTTATTTCTAAGTATAATGATCACTATTTACTTGTACAAATTTATGTTGATGATATTATATTTGGTTCTACTAATGAGTTACTTTGTAAGCCCTTTGAAAAGCTCATGAAAAGCAAGTTTGAGATGAGCATGATGGGAGAACTCACATTATTCCTCGGACTTCAAATGAAGCAATTGAATGATGACATCTTCATAAATCAAGCCAAGTACACAAGAGACTTAATCAAGAAATTTGGACTTGAGAATGCTAAAGCATACGACACTCCAATGGCTACGGGAAATAAGCTTGACAAAGACTTAAAAGGTAAGAAAGTTGATCAAACTTTATATCGAGGTATGATTGGCTCTCTCCTTTATCTTACTGCAAGTAGGCCAGATATTATGTTTAGTGTTTGTGTCTGTGCGCGCTATCAAGCTGACCCTAGAAAAGCGCATTTAACTGCCGTTAAATGCATTATTCATTATCTTTCTGGAACTGTTAACCTTGGACTTTGGTACACCAAAGATTCGAATTTCGATTTGCTAGGTTATTCAGATGCAGATTACGCAGCATGCACAATTGACAGGAAGAGCACAAGTGGAACTTGTCATTTCCTTGGAAATCGACTTGTTGCGTGGGCAAGCAAGAAGCAAGCTGCTGTGTCCATATCCACTACAGAAGCTGAATACATTGCTGCTGGAAGCTGCTGCTGCCAAATCCTATGGATGAAGCAACAATTAGTGGACTATAGAATTCATGAAGGAAATTGTCCAATTTTTTGCGATAATATGTCCACCATAGCAGTCTCCAACAATCCTGTCATGCATTTAAAGACAAAGCACATCGACATCAAATATCATTTTCTCAAGGACCACGTGGAAAAAGGAAATATACACTTAGAGCACGTGGGCACAGATAATCAAATTGCTGATATCTTGACAAAGGCTCTTGATGCAAAGCGATTCATCTTCTTGAGAGGAGAAATGGGTATGCTTGAACTCAGCTAACTTGTACATATGATTTGTTATTACTAACAATCTTGTGTTTGCTTGATAAGTGTTCAACATAGGTTAAGATTCATGCTTCTGCGCAACCCCTGCGCAACATTGTACTGCGCAGTGATTCATTTGCGTATGAAACTATAAAGTTATGAGATTTAAAGAACCTCTTGCGCTATTAAAGCTCTGCGCATGATTTTACCTGCGATTCTATTAATTAGAAATTACACATAGGTCCCGGACTGAAAAGTCAACGCTAATTTCATAAGGGTACTTGTGTAATTAATATTTTCCCTCGCCTTATTTTTGAATTTTCTTGGGAAATTACGCTTTTGCCCCTGCGCATGTCCCATTATCATTAATGCAAACTGCCATTGATAGTAGTGCCTATTAGGATTCCTGAGCAACATTTATGAGGGAGTTGAAATGACTGTGACCTGCCTAGACCTGCTGACACACCTGTGCGTCAGGTCTGCGCACGCGCGCTCCCCATTCGGCAACGTCGCTTTGCTATCATGCGCCTCTGCGATTTTTCACCAACTCGCCGTCTTTCACCAAACCGCCCTGCTGATGTCATTCGATATTTTCCCCTTTCGGTATAAAACCCTTTGACCCTTCCCTTTCTCTCTCTCCTGCTCACTTTCTTCTTTCACAAAACCTTCGTTCTCTCCCTCTCTGCAATTCTTCTTCAACTCCCAAAGATTTCCCTTCCCTCTCTCTTTGACTTTCTTCCCTTCACCCTCAATCCCTTCATCTCTTTCCTCTCTCGCAAACCCTAGTTCTTTATAATGGCCCCTCGAAAAGCAAACTGTTGAAGAAGTTCCACCTACAAAAGCTAAGAGTGTCGACGACATGGTATAATCTTTAACCATTGATTTTTTTTGGTCTGTCCGCCATTGTTGAGTTTCGAGCTTTAAAAGCTCCCCTTCTTGATTTCTTGCTTATCTGTTAATCATTTTTCAAATCGTTAGTTGTTTCGTGTTCGTCTCTATTTGATCTACCATTGTATGTACTTTCTTTCATGATCAGCTTTGTTTTCACGTGATTTATGCAAAAAAATTTCGTTCGAAAACCTCCAAGGCAGTCGAACAGTTATTCTCGGTTTCAAGGCTTAATGTCGTGTTTTTGGAAACTTCGTTTTCATGGCTGTTTTCGTCTCTAAAATGCGGTCATTTTGATATGATTTTTATCCTTTGTGGTCAACCTTTGATTTTTTTGGTGTTCTTGGTGTTCTTCGTGTTCATGAACAGTTATTCCGTGTTCATCAAGTTCTTATTTGTTTCTCTTATGCTTTGGGTCGCATAAGAATTTCTAAGTGTTTGTATGTTTGCGCATGCTTGCTTGCTTTTGCGCATTATTTTCATGCTATTTTTATCAAGTATGGAGTTGTTGCGCATAGGTTTATCTGCGCTATCTGCGCATGCGCTTCACTCCATGCGCAATGCTATTAGTCTAATCCATTTCTTGTTTTGCGCAGAATTCTTTCTATTTCCTACAAGGATGGGAATTAGATCTTGCTGCGCTGCAAAAAGATGCGGTTGGACGCAGGCTTATTCATTTTATGGATACCTCTGGAATTTTACCTCTCTTCACTCTGGATTAGGAATTCTATGTCCCTTCTCTAGTGGATGAGTTCTTTGAGAGAGCAGAACGTGTCACCATGACGCACAAGCACACTCGAGCTAAGATTGATGTAATCCGCTTGACGGTTCAAAATTATTCAGTGCGCATTATTCCTGCATCTCCGAAAAAGCTCTGCGGCTTCACTGTAGACGATGCGCCTGAGGTCTACTCAGAGGGTAAACAAAACAAGCTTGTGTTGAAATTGGTTGGGGAACCCACTCTTGTAAAGAAGTTGAGTGTTCATGACAGAAAGGAGTTTGGTGAGGTGATGTATCACCTGTGCACCATTTTTGGTGACTCTGTTAATTGCAAGAATGGAAATAAGGACAAGTTCATTTCCAAGCAATGGGCGTATTGCGCTGCAGTTTACAGTGGCGATGATCTGGACTGGTCTTCTGTTCTGTTTGATGAACTCTGGGATGCGTCGGAGAGCTATGACAAGCGCATGGACAAGAAAATACCCAAGTACAGAACTCACTGTAGGCTCCTCTCCAAGTACCTCATGAATATCTCTGAGCTGCGCACCTTCATACAAAAGCGTCCTGATCTCAAGGTTCCCTGCACCAAAACATACTCCATCTCTCATCTCTACTCACTGCGCATGGAGATTGGTCGTGATGAATATCGCAAGATCTGGAACAAGGATTGATGATGATGAAGCCCCCAAGACAAAGTCCAAGAAAACTGTTGCGCAGCCTTCAAAGGCCACTGTGCCTGCTGAGCTTGAAACGGCAGCTGCCCAAGCAAAGTGCAAGGGTAAAGGAATTGCAGATCCTGCGCAAGAAGAGGTGAAGGATAATCCCAAAGTCAGATCTACTGCTGACATCAAAATTAGGTTTTTTGATTTGCCACCTCCTCCTGCTCCTAAACCTTTGAAGAAGCGCAAGGCTCCACCTGCGCCTGCTCCCTCTCCTGTCAAGACAAAGAAGAAGTCTGCATTTACCATACTTCCACAACCTGCTGCTGCTGCAGTTGAGGAAGACAACGAGTCTCATATGGATGAGACTGCTGCTGAAGGTGATGCTGCGGTTGATACCGCACAGGAGGAGCAAGCTCCCAAGGCTGCTGAAAAGCCTATTGCTGCTCAGGGATAAGAAGATAGTGATAATTTGATGGATGCTGCATTCCCTGACATCGCTTCGCCTACAAAGGCCCTTGCTGCTGAAACTACCGAGGATGTTCCTCTTTGAACTCCGCGCAAGAAGCAGGTTGTGCGCAGCGCTGCAAAGGGCAAGCCAAGGACTGTAGATGCACCCCCTTCTCCTCCTGAACCATCCTCCAGTGCCTTCCAACGCCTCAATATTCTGGTTGGAAATACTCAACCTGGTACTTATGTTCTTTTTGATGGACTGGACTTAGAAGACGAGGATGAAGTCACCAAATCTGCGCAAGCCGATAATGCTGCGCAGCAGACTATTCCTCCTGTTCATCCTGCTGAGGAAATCAAGGAAGGTGAGGTGCGCACCACTGATACTGACAGCAGCAGCACGAACTCATCTGCACATAAGTCTCCTGCTGCTGACCCTATTCATCTCTCTTCCAAACAACCTTCACCTGAACACTCTGCTCCCAAAGTCTCTCCTCATCCCGCCTCCGTACAGGCTACTCCTTCCATTTTCCAACGATTTCTACCTCCTCTCTCTCTTCCTCTGCTGACCTGCACTAAATTCTCCAGACTCTGAATACTATCCAAGTAAATCAGGTGGCTGCGCAGTCTCAAATGGCTTAACTTATTACTACGCAGACAGCCATTCAGGAGCAACTTGATGCGCAGCGTATAGAGATTGCTTCCATTAAGGGGGAGAATGCATCAAAGGCAAGTACCTACGCCAGCCCCTCTGCGCAGCGAGTTCCTGATGCCTTAGATCAAATGGTCCTGGACTCACTGAAGTCAATTAGCGGGCTGCTTGAAAATATTTGCACCCACGAAGCTATTGACCGTGGGTTCATGGAAATTCTGAGGAGGCTGCGCAAGAATTTAGCTGATGGCTTATTTGAAGGGTTCACAAGTCTTGAAGGGCAGATCATGGATAAATTTGGCCAAGGTGGTCCTGCGTAAGCCAGTGCGCTGAATATGGAAAGTGTCAGGGAGTGCATTAATCAAGCAATGACTGATTTCGCTGATGGGTTCAACGCTAGGATAGACCAAGCAATGTTTGACATTCAGGCCAGCGTGAACACCCAACACCTCCACACTGACCAAAGACTTGAAGCTACGTAAACCACCATCATCAACACCATTGAAGCTGCGGAGCAGAATCAAATGACTGGACATTAAGTGAAATACAGAGCAAACTTCCGGGAGCTGCAAGAAGACAACAGAGATATGCGCAGAGGGATATCTACTTATGTTGGAGAAGAAGTAGCGTTCCGTGAAAGGTTTCAAGAGTTGAAGATTGAGCTTATGAACAAGTTCAACAGTCTGCAGAACGAGCTGCGTGAAGCCCTGCACCGGATCCACGTAGACTAGGTCTATGTAATTTTTTTTTGTTTATTTTTGCGAAAAGTATTTCTTTTTGTGCGCAATTTTTGTTTTTCTCTTTCAAACTTGTAATCTGCAACTTTTATCATTTCAAGTTTTAATGAGAAAAATCGCATCATTAGTTTCAAAACCTTGTTCAATTCAAGCTCTTCGTTTGTGGAACAATGATTGCTTTATTCCACTTCATGCGCATATTATTAACTGCTCATATTTTCTACGCATGATGTTTAAACATTCAGTTTAAACGCATACTTAAACTAAAATTCATATCATTTGTATGCGCTGCATGTTATTTCTGTCTTTCCCAATTATAAGTTAATCTTTTGGATAGACTAGAAATCTATAGCATTGGCTAGTGTGTGCATTGACTTGAGGCATGATTTACCATTTTCATTTTTATGGATATGTTATTATCAAGTACAATGATTTGCCTTTGTTATAGTAGGTAATGGCATCAATCATTTAGGGGGAGATTGTTGGGTATGCTTATCTCTTAACCCTCCTAAGTATGTTAGAATTGATCGATACCATCACCTATTAGTATTTTATAGACTTTAGGACCCTATGTAAGAATTTTAATAACTTCAATTTTTAGCTTAGCCCATTTTATGGTGTAGGCTTAAAATTTAGGACTTGAAGCGAAAAGGAATGAAGAACTAAGCAAGACTTTTGTCTCTGCGCAGGACTTCTCTGCGCAGGACATCTCTGCGCAGGACATCTCTGCGCAGGTCTCTGCTGCGCAGCATTCAACCTTGCTCAGTTTTCAAGTCTTCAGATTACCTAACTTGGAAAGCGCTCAGAAGATGTACGCTTATTAAAGTGATGAGCTGTGCAGAAACGACAAAACTAGTACACTCAGCAGATCCAACGATGGAGATGCTCTCAGATGAAATAATTCAAATGAAGACAGCTATCAACTTTCTAGAAGAAGCTTTTGAATTTGGTCTTCATGCTTTGACTCCAACGGCTCAAGGACTCCTGCACACCAATCATATTGTGCCATCTCATCATCCTTGATCAGAGTTCCAACGGCTATAAAGGACACCTGCGCACCAATCACATTGTGCCAGCTCATCGTCCATGCTCAGAGCACCAACGGCTATTTTTAAGCTCTCAGCTATAAATAGCCTGCTCATCTTCATTTCCAAGTTGTTAGAGTTAGTGCTTACTAAGTATTCCTGAAGTTCTGAAGATTGCTGGTTAATTTTCCCAGATTCAAGAACAACCTTCATACCTTCAAACTCCTGCCCAGATCCTAAGCCTTTTATCACCAGAATTCTTCGTGCTCTTCATCTCATAGATTCATAGAGCCCAGAATTTCTGACACACACACACACCTCTTGAAGCTTCGAGCATTTAGATCTTACTTCTTGAGAAACACCGGTTTAGTCTAGGATTTGCTCTTCATAAATTAGATTTTGATTTGAGTTTTGATTATTTGTAATCTTGTAAAAGCTCCTCACATCAATATAAATCTCATTAGAAAATCCAAGACTAACCATCTTGGTAGAGGACGTAGATCTTTCATCGATCGAACCTCTACAAATAGCTTGTTCATTATTCTTACTACTTATTTCCTGCTTACCTTATTTCTTAATAGCTGCTTTGTTTGATCTTATCAGATTGCTATTTGCTGCTGTGTTTTGTCATTGCTTATTGCCTTAGAACATTTTAAACCAACTCTTTAGCCAAAACTTAGCGCGCGCGTTTTAGTCCCTGCGCAGTATACCCTGCACAGTGTTGCTTTAAATTTCCGTTGTGCATTTCACACTCTCTCTGCGCGCTATACTTAGCTTATTTGAGAACTGTGCGCATAATCCATTGATTTGCAAAAGAGTTTGAAAAGAGTCTTAAAACGCTATTCACCCCCCTAGCATTTTTCATACCCTTGTTGCCCCTTTGGGACCAACACATGGAATGCCTCTAAGGGCTATCACTCACTTGGCTCTCTTTGTGATTCACAGATTCTCTCTGGCTATTTTTTCTAGTGTGCAATGTTTATGGCCATCACTTGGTTTATATAGGCAACATGTCCAAAACCTATACTAAGTAGGAAACCCATAATAATTAAATTCCTAAATCCACTTAAACAAGGAATATCACAAGGAAAATTAAATTCCAACCTAGTCAAATAAGGAATTCCATGAATTCTTATATGACTCAAATTTAGTTTCCTTTTCCTTCTAGGTTTTGTTTCCACAACCCAACAATACTAAGGACAAATCCCGATTACTTAGCTCAAAGTTTCCTTTGATTTGACAAGCACGCGGTGGGCCCCTCAGTTTATTCGGAGTCAAAAGTTGTGTCCATTCGCGCGTACTCTCAATAGCATATTTACCAGCTAGTTTTTCTAACACTTTTGGAAAATGTATCTTTGAAAATGAACGGCGATATTTTTAAAATAGTTGATTTTTCTTTTCAAACGGGTGGAAACGTTATTGTAAATAAAAAAACAAGCTTATTTAAAAACGCACGGTAATATATTTGTAAATTAGCACACACTAATATTTTTTAATTACTAGCTACCACTGACACTTCTTTGACAATCCTTTAACACACTGGTATTTTTTTTCGGAACAACTCTGGTATTTTTAATCACACCAATTATCAGTCAATAACACGCACTCTGGCAAATTATAAACAAGATATGCATATAGGCAGTCTAAAATACATGCTTTGATAGTCTAAAACATATGCAGCGGCGGTTTTACATACATTCGTACATTGACAGTCTAAACCCATGGACTAACGATGCGCTGCACTGGCACTAAAACATGGTGGAATAGAAAATTGGAAGCAATTGAATTAATAACCTGAAAAAACGTTGTTGCATGCATATTCCTGTAATGCTAAGCATGGAATTTTTTAAGTAACTGCATTCACTTGGTTGCGCAACTACACAATTATTCTTCAATAATCAATTAATCAGGCGTGTCGCCAAAGGGGAGTGGCCCAGTGGTAAAGCCAAGTCTGACCCTCGGTGAACGCTAAGGTTCGATCTCTCTTATCGCCTCCTTATGGCGTGGACATGTCAAAAAAAAATAAAAAAATAATCAAGGCGTGATCAGTTTCCCCATATGCTGTGATCTATACTTGGTTTACTACCAGGCTTCCAGGGAATGCTTTGTAATGCTTGCTTTGTTCGTTTTTTTTTTTAAGGAAAAAAAAAAAACTAGGTTTTGCAAAACCAACTATAAATTCTTCTTTAAACATTTTCAAAGTGAAATACTCCATCTGTCCCAAAAATAGTCGACTTTAGATTTTTGACGGTTAACACATGTGAACATTGACCACAGATTATTATCAATCTAATCATCCCAATGAAATTTTAAAATTTGTCATTGATAAATCACTTGATGATTAATCAATAAAAAGTTTTAGAATTTCACAAGGATGATTAGATTGACATTTATATTTAGTCAAAGTTCACTTGTATTGACCATCAAAAGTCAAAAGTGGACTATCTTTCTGGGACGGAGGGAGTATCAAATAATACTATATATAAAATAAATAAGAAATTTGAAAGGAACATATCAAAATTCTTGAACATGCAAAATTTGGACTAAAATGCCAAAATCAATCCAAAATATAAGGACTGCAACTTAGACAATATACGTAACCCTAATCAAGAAAGACCTTCACGGTTACTACTTCTTCCAAAACGAATAATTAATAAAATGTTTTGAATAATAATTCAGTTTCTAATAATATCCAAAATCACCGAATTGGAATTCTTGCTCCTCTACCGCATCCAAGATTTACCCGTACCTTCCGCCTCGCATGTTTAACTTGAAACAAACCCAACTCGAGCTTCTTTTTCAAGATCTCAATATTTGTCACTGGGGCTTCCACTTTGAACTCATTCACCTTCATGCTTACTTCTTCGCTGCTGATGGACCGCTTCGGGTTTCCTAGGGGAGCTACTCCCTCTCTCTTTTTCTTCTTGATCTTCAACTTAATCTTAAGACTATTGGGATGAGGAGTTGCTTTTAGTACATCAACTTCGAAATCATGATCATTGGCTACTTCTTGATTTGTGACTGATGCCTTCAGGTTACTTAGTGGAGCTTCTCCCTCTATTTTCTTCTTATCAATCTTGAAGATTCTGTGTTGAGGAGTTGTTTTTAATGCTTCTTCTTGTACCACATGAGACTTTTCTTGATTGAAAATCGACCGAATTTTCATCCGATCATCAACCGTCTTTGAGATGAGTAAGTTGACAAGTTTTGACCTACGGGTCAAGAACTCGACTGGATACTTGGCAGCAGCTATATCAATGGCCGAAAGCATGACATTAAAAATATCATCTGATGAACCGTCACGGATAACATTATCAGCCAATCTCTTGAACTCCATCTCCTTAAAAGAATCAGTGAAAGATGACTGCAAATCGCCTCTAAAATTATGAGAACAGACTGCGTTGAGAGAAGAAAAGAGAAGAGAAGAAAATAAGGTTTTGACTTTGGAGTGATTAAAGTCAACGCAAAATGACATGGATGGGTAAGGAATAAATAGAGTTAGTGAACCGACTTTGTAAGTTACTAGTAGATTTCTAAAGGGATTCTAACTGATGTGGACTTTCCTGATTACTAGAATGTTCGAATCCTAAATGGACTTTTAATTAACTTGTTAGAATGATTAGCTGCTTTATTGAAGTCATCATTTAGTACGTTGTTAACAGATATTTGATGTGAGGAAGACTTGTGTGAAACTGTCTCACACGGTGAGGACGGATCTTGTTGAGAGAGGAAATAGGTTTACCCATCCCCGCCCATAAGGGGGCAAACCATTTACTCTCTCATCAGTGAGACCGTCTCACACAAGTTTTTGTCTTTTGATGTATATTACTTACGTAGTTGTAACTAGTACAATTGTAACTTTATGTTTGATCCTTTTAAAATGTTGATTATTCAACGGGACATTGAAATTTTGTGTCTCTTATTATGGGATGGAGGGAGTAAATGTTAATTTCTTGCCAAAAACTTAGAAAAAGCTAGTTTTTCTAACACCTTGAAAAACGCGTTTTAAAAACGCAGAATGACATTTTTATAAATAACTAAATTTCTTTTGAAATGCGTGGCGACGTCTTATAAATTACCGGAATTGTTTTAAAACGCATGGTGATATTTTTGTAAATAAACGGTAATTAGCACACATTAAGACTCTTTTTAACACTATAACGACACTCCTTACCACTACCATTGACAATCTTTAACATTATCATTGACGTCACTCTCTGAGACAATCACTAACACTGTCACTGACACTCTTTTAACACTACTACTGACATTCTATTACACCCACTGACACTTTTTAACACACATTAGTAGTTTTTAATCACAAGAATTGTCAGTCTCATCAAACGCACGGTAATATATATATTTTTATAAATTACAGATCTCTCTCTCTCTCTGTTTAAAAAGGTAGATAAGTTGGAAAATTCCATGATTCTGATTTTTGAAAAATTCCATGATTCTAATTCTTGTTGCTCGCAGATTTTAGGTTGCGTTCTTGTCAATGGTCAAGACGAGGAACCAAACCAAATACACTACCTCCAAACTACTCTACGTTGTATCAAGTATCAAGTAGTGCTTATACCACCAAACACAACCGAAGTCATGCACTTGTTCAACATTTTTGCAAATCTTGTTTGAAGTCCAATCTAAGGGGGTGTTTGATGTATTAAGCACTTGATTCTTGATGCTAAATAGATTGCAAGGTATAATTTGGAGGTATGGTGCCTTGATAACATTGAGCTCTACATGTCGAAAGTTCCGTGAGGCTCTTATTGATTAAGCAATGATTCAATCATTAAGAGCCTCACGTAACTCCAACATCTAGAGCTCAATGTCATCAAAGGCACCCTAACTCCAAATTATACCTTGTAATCTATTAAGCATCAAGCATCAAGTGCTTAATACATCAACACCCCCTAAGTATGTATTCTGAGTCAGATTTATTTGCATTTCTGTTGTACGGAGAGGTTTTTACCTGCAAGATAGTTACAATCTTCTGATATATGAAATGCCAAATTAACTGTAATACTCCCCCCCTTCCCAGAAATATCAGAAATATAGTCCCGAGACACTGAACACTCTTTTAACATTACCATTGAATTTCTATCACACATATTGACACTTATAAACACACAAACCGTCACTCACACCCACCACACCCACACACACCCAACTGTAAACAACATATGCATTGTGTTGTGGATATGGCCTCCACTACCCAAGTAAACCCACAGAACAATAAGAGCACACAACAAAAGCACAAGAAATCAAAGTAAGAAAAGACACAAGAGAATTTGTTTACCCAGTTCGTCAATATGTTTGACTACGTCTGGGGGCACTACCAAGCCAGTATCTTACACTATAATATGTATCTGAAGTTACAATGAGTTTAGGGGCGGAGCTTTACTTAAATATGTGCTCAGGAATACAAACCTAACCCTGGATGGACAAAGGAACCCGAAAATTGGCCTAAAAACGGACCCGGAATTTCCCATCCCGACAAGTGGGCGGTCGCCCATATTGGTCCTGGGCGGTCGCCCATGAAGCTGCTCCTCCGGACGAACCATCTGATTAAGTGGGCGGTCGCCCGCCATCACCTTGGGCGGCCGCCTAGAGCAACAGTCCCTCCGACGATTTTCTTCCTTTTGCTCCGAAGTCTAGTCCCGGTTGGTCCTCTATTCCAACAATCTCCCACCTAGAGATCATGTAACGACCCCAAAACCCGTTTCTATTTATTTATTTATATTTTTGAAATTTAATTTGAACTTATGTGTGCATTTTATGTGTTAGAAAATATTTTCATGACTTGCATATATTATTTGAGTATATATATTTAGTTAAAGTGTTAGTAGAAATTTTGTTAAAAGGAATAAATGAGTTAGTTGAAACTTTAGGATCCAAAGTGTGACTTTAAAGTTTAGGGGCTTATTTGCTCAAAATGAAGTAGAGGGACCAAAGTGAAAATTCTATAAAAATTCTTCATATACTAATATCTCCTCACCTCTCTCTCTCTCGCTTGCGTGCAACATTTCATTTTGCATTTCACTCTCTCTGGTTCACGAAGGAAATAGGTAAGTTCAACCCATTTCGATTTTATTCTTTTTATTTACTTACCTGTTTTAAAAACTAATTATATAAAAATGATCATGGCGTTGAGTAGGTCATTTCTACCCGAACAAAACATTTTATGCGATACTTTTTCCGGAAATAGGTAATTTACTAATTCCCCTTAAATAGTAAAATGGTCATATATTTTGCTATATGTGTGATATGTGGTGAAATATATTGTGAAATGAATTTATTTGTGATACTTGTTTATTTGGGACAAAGGGAGTATAATTATACTGGGTAAGTGACTTGGTTTGTATGCAATTATGTATATGGAGTATGTTTATATTGTGAAATGTTTGTATAAGTGTGTGAAAGTATACTCCTATTTGTGGGACGGTAAAATATTAACTTGAATTAAATGTTAAATAAGTATTTTAAAATTATACTATTATTCTTGGGACGGGGAAATGTATGAAAGTATACCTAAATGAGTATATTGGTATATTAGAAAAATTATATTTATATTTAATACTTCTACTTGTTAATTTTATGATTTGGGTAATATTTGTTATACTTGTAATTTTGGGACAAAGGGAGTATATAGAAATTGGTTTTAGCTGGATGTGGAATGGCTTAGAAACTCAAGTTGTAACCTTAATGGCAGTTACTAAAGTTGTATAGTTTATGTGTTATACTTTGGGACGGAAGGAGAAAAATGAACTAAAGAAGAAATCTGGGATTTGGCCCAAAATGGGAGGGGCGCGCGCACCCTAAATAAGGGAGGCGCACGCACCCCATTGTTATCAACTAGGCAAAGTGTCTGATCAAGGGAAGCGAGCGCACCCTTTTGGTGGGGTGCGCGCGCACCCTTAAGTGACCAAAATTGTGTGGATCTGATGAATGGGAGCGCGCGCCCCTATTGGGTGGGGCGTGCGCACCACTCCCTGTTTTCCAGGTTTAATAGTTTGCTTAATTTGGGTATAAGAGGGCAATTGTTTGTGTAGTCCTTGGGGTTGTTTAGGAACCCGAACGTGAATGTGTATGACTTTTTATGTCGTTGATGAAAAAGATTGGGGTTGTGACTAAATGTCCTTGTTATGGACTCTTTATGAGAATCTTTTGTGTGCATCTTGTGATGTATTTGGCTTCGTTTCCTTCTTGGATTAAATGCCTCGGGTTTTGTTTAGCAAGTATT
The DNA here is from genome assembly GCA_026119855.1 of Campanula takesimana. Classification (NCBI taxonomy): domain Eukaryota; kingdom Viridiplantae; phylum Streptophyta; class Magnoliopsida; order Asterales; family Campanulaceae; genus Campanula; species Campanula takesimana. Next base: position 94,916 of record JAOWBW010002318.1, read on the forward strand.
CATTACTGTGCTTCTTGTAAAATTCCAGCTGGTCTTGTTGTAGAGTCAGCCAATGGAAGAATTATAATG
>JAOWBW010002319.1:0-94680 GCA_026119855.1 Campanula takesimana
CTTGTTTGTATGCAAGGATGTATATGGAGTATGTTTATATACTTGAGAATGTTAGTATAAGTGTTTGAAGTATACTCCTACTCGTGGGACGGTAAAATATTAACTTGAGTTAAATATTAAATAAGTATATTATAAAAATTATACTATTACTCGTGGGACGGTAAAATATTTACTTGAGTTAAATATTAAATAAGTATATTATAAAAATTATATATACTCGTTGGATGGGAAATGAATGAAAGTATCCCTAAATGAGTATATTAGTATATTAAAAAATTATATTTATACTTGTGGAACGGTGAAATATTGAAATGGAAATAAAAGGAAGTATTCTTTTAAAAATGTCTCTTGAGTATTAGTAAAATATACTCATAATTTTGGGAGGTGAAGTGTGTTCATAAGTATGTTTCCTGGGTTCCGTGGGTTCATGTTTAGGTATAAGTAAGTTGGGTGTTAGTACTTTTGGGATGGTGGAACGAAAGGAGTATAGTTTGTTCAAGTTTTAGCCTGCGGGTGTGTTGGGCGCCGCCCAAATAGGGCGTGCGGCCACACACTTATCTGGAAGGTTTTTGTCTTGGAACAGGGCATTTTGGGCGGCCGCGCACAGTCTGGTGTGGGCGACCGCCCAGGGCTGCTGAAAAGTTTGAGTTGTTTAAATCCAAGTGATTTAGAGTTCAATCTTGGTCTAGGTCTTAGGTGATATCCTAGTGTACCTAGATGGCTGTTTGGAACACCCTAGTGTTTAAAATGGTTCCTTTGTGAACAAATGTGTTATGGAATATGAATAAGGGTTACATGGGGTATCGTTGAACATCTTTTGATGTGGTTTGGATTGGTTCATCTTTGTGATGTGTTTGGCTTGATTCTTTATTTTTAGAATCATTGCCCCGGTTGTTGTGTTTAGCAAGTATTCATTACTGTGCTCCTTGTGGAAATTCCAGTTGGTCTTGTTGTGGAGTCAGGCAATGGGAGAATTATAGTGATACAAGTTATGTTCACTATAAGGTTTTCCATTGGTACCTTGTGTCAGGCGGTGGGAGAATTTTAGTGGTACAAATTATGTTCACTATAAGGTTTTCCATTGGTACCTTGTGTCAGGCGGTGGGAGAATTATAGTGGCACACAAGCCAAGTTCACTAAAAGGTTTTCCACTGTTGCCTTTTCTGTTTTCCCCAATCCAGATTGGCCTTGGAGGATGAATCGCTCCTTTAGGTGAGCATTTGGGTTATGACTTTGTGTCATATTTCCCCGTTGTTACTTTGGTTCTTATGGTTATGGTTTGGTTTTCGGGATCCCGACTTCAGCTATCTATGCTACTCAGATGTGTATTCTCAGATGGTTATGTTATTTCGGTAAACCTTGGCTTGGTATTCTCTAGGAATGTTTTACTCCTACACTATGTGTTGTATGATGAGTTGGTCGTTATTTCCAACGGTATGGGACGGTTGGCGATAGGGAGCCTCTCATGTTATGTGCTATATACTACTACCTCTGTCCCTAAATGAGTGTCCAAATTTCATTTTAAGGGAAACTGAAAATCTCAACTTTTTGAACAATTGGTAACAACGATTCATATATAATCTTGTAATCTCCTTTCCAAACTTTAGTTTTGCACGTATAAAGAAACCGGTGAAAAAATTTTCGAAAAAAAAACATTTAGGGAGAAAGTTATGTTCAAAAAAGACACTCATTTAGGGACAAAGATTTCTTGAAAATGGACACTCATTTAGGGACAGAGGGAGTATATGATTATTTGTTGATATTGTTTCTTTATGATTATCATATCATCATGTAACGTAGCTGCATTTAGTAGCTTACTGAGATTCATTTTCACCCTTATTATTTAGTTTACTGTTTTAGATAAAGGCGAGTCAGGGAATAGGATACTTGCACAGGAGGACGTCGTGGTGGTAAGAGTTTGGGATATGAGTTTTGTAAAGGCTGCATATGTAATGTATAACCTTTTGGGGTAGAGTATCCGTGACTTCATCATCCTTTAAAAAAAAAAACTTATATTTTGGAAAATGTTGGTGTTTGTGTATTTGTGAAACAAAGTTTGTAAGCCTTCGGGCTAAGTACTACCCTTTGGAAGTAGTTTGTAAAGTTATTCTAAAGTGTCAATCTTGGTGAGTTGGTTTTATGAAAGTATATTTCGAAAAATTTTCCTAAAATGTTTTATGACGTCTTCAGATCGTGTCCCGAGCGTGGGGCCAAGTTGGATCACGGGTCTGGGGCCCGACAAGCATCCCATAGTTCCTTTGCAGTTCACCACTCACAATTTGATGTGCGTGGAGAGGTCTAGAGTTCAAGAATGATGTTTCTAGCTCTTCCATCGTAGCCAACCCATTTCTTTTTCTTCATCGGTCCATTCCCCTTTGGCCTTCTTGATTGTAGGATTATCCTTGTTGGTAGCAGCATCTGGATTGGCCTTCATTGGAATGTAGGGTCCTTCAAGAGCGATGTCGTAGAGGATCTCGTCGATAGAAGAAAAATGAGTGAGCATGCAGTGCTTCCAGATTTCGAAGTGATCATCATTCAGCACTGGAACATGTGAATAGTTAGACATTGCCCAAGATTTTGAAGCCATCTTGAATCGGCACCCAAGCTGTTAAGCTTGAAAAACAGATACAATTTTTATGAAGGTGTTTGCTCTGATACCACTTGTTGGTCCCAAAGGGGCAACAAGGGTATGAAAAATGCTAGAGGGGGGGGGGTGAATAGCGTTTTAAAATTCTTTTCAAACCCTTTTGCAAATCAATGGTATATGCGCACAGTTCTCAAATAAGCTAAGTATAGCGCGCAGTGAGAGTGTGAAATGCACAGCGGAAGTTTAAGCAGCTACTGCGCAGGAAAAGGCTGCGCGGAGATAAAAACGCACGCGCTAAGTTTTGACTTAAAGTGTTGGATAAAAAGGATTCTAAGGCAATAAGCAATAACAAACACTGCAGCAATAATAGTAATCTGATAAGATCAAACAAAGTAGTAATTCAGAAATGATTAAGCAGTAAATAAATAGCGAGAATAAAGAACAAGCTATTTGGAGAGGTTCGATCAATGAAAGATCTACGTCCTCTACCAAGATGGTTAATCTTGGATTTTCTAATGGAGAGATTTATATTGATGTGAGGAGCTTTTACAAGATTACAATGAATCAAAACTCAAATCAAAATCTATTCTATGAAGAACAAATCCTAGACTAAACCGGTGTATCTCAAGAAGTAGGATCTAAATGATCGAAGCTTCAAGAGGTGTGTGTGTGACAGAAATTCTGGGCTCTATGAATCTATGAGATAAAGAGCACGAAGAATTCTGGTGATACAAGGCTTTAGGATCTGGGCAGGAGTTTGAAGGTATGAAGGTTGATCTTGAATATGGGAATATAAGCAGAAATCTTCAGAACTTCAAAGATATTAGTAAGCACAAACTCTAGCTACTTGGAAATGAAGATGAGCAGGCTATTTATAGCAGAGAGCTTAAAACTAGCCGAGGAGCTCTGAGCAAAGAATATGAGCTGGCACAATATGATTGGTGAGCAGATGTCCTTTATAGCCGTTGGGGCTCTGATCAAGGTTGATGACCTGGCATAATATGATTGGTGCGCAGGTGATATAGAGCCGTTGGAGACAGAGCATGAAGACCAATTTCAAAAGCTTCTTCTAGAAGGTTGACAGCTGTCTTTGTTTGAAATATTTCTCTTGAGCGCATCTCCACCGTTGGATCTGCTGAGTGTGCTTGCTTCGACGTTTCTGCACACCTCAGCACTTTAATAAGCGTACATCTTCAAAGCGTTTTCCAAGTTAGGTGATCTGAATGCATCGAAAACTGAGCAAGATAGAATGCTGCGCAGGAGAGACCTGCGCAGTGGTGTACTACGCAGAGTAGTCCTGCGCAGAGACCACAGACTTGCTTAGATCTTCATTCCTTTTCGCTTCGAGTCCTATATTCTAAGCCTATCGTATAAAATGGACTAAGCTAAAAATTGAAGTTATAAAACTTCTTACATAGAGTCCTAAAGTCCATAAAATATTAATAGGTGATGGTATCAATCAATTCTAACATAAGTAGGAGGGTAATAAATAAGCATACCCAACACATCCCCTCGTCAAGAGAATGAAAGAGCCAAACTCATAAGTCTGCTACACTATATCAGCCGCCTCACAACAGCGGGAGACCCGCTCCTCAAAGAATTACAGAATTGCTCAGAAGAAGTTTGGAATCAGAAGTGTGAGTTGGCTCTAACTCAACTAAAGAGCCACTTAGCGAATACCCCATCCTTACGACCAACGCACGGGAGGTTCGAGTCACAGAACGGAGCCCCCATCATTTTCCGACACTGCACAAGCTCGGATCTACCGTTGGGCCTCATGTTCAAAGCACTAAAGAGAATCGGTAAACTACACCCGATGCAAGAATTTGGTCCTACTCCGACACTAAAGATTTCTGAACCAAAAAAAATATGTTCTTATCACCAGAATGAAGGGCATGGTACAGACGACTGTCAAGAGTTGAAAGAAGAGGTCCAACTACTCATCGAGATGGGTCGTTTAACCAAGCAAAACAAAGATTGGGTCTACACAGATAACGACGGCACTCTCCCAGTCAAGGTTTACAATCTCCGCCGCTACTACAACTGATCATCAGCGGTACTCTCCATCAACGGTCTTCTACAACGGCCATCCCCCTTGTAAAAAAAATTTATTACTCTTTACTTCCCCTCTTCTATCTTCCCTTTCTACAATCGGAAATGAACTACGATGACCTGAGCCCCTTAGCCCTACTTGTAAAAGGGGAACGTAGGCAGCCTTCAATGGTGCGGTCTCAAAAATAAATAAAAATCCAAATCTGGTTTGAGAAAAATTCAAATAAAGCAAACAATCTGTTTATAACTAAAGCAAAATCTCTATTTCCACAATTCACTACACGTTAACATTTATTTGATGAGTCTAAGCTCGAAAGAACCTGCGACTAAATAACCTGCTTTGAAATTTAAATAAACTAAAAAAAACAAAAATCTAAACTATGTGTCTGCAACGACTGTGGTTGGATACTCGGAGTCACTCCTCCTCTTCCTCTTCCTCATCCTTCTTCGGTTTATTGTCTCTTCGTCCGCGCCTAGCCCGTCTAGTAGGATCCACAAACAAGTCCTTCCTCAGCTGAGTCACCCCCGTTGAGCCTTCTCTCTTTCTTTTCCTCTCAGTAGGTGCTAGTTGAGCCAACTCGGTTTCCACCTCCCGTTGTACATTCTCGTCCTCCCTCAAGTGTCTGCTCGAGACATAAGGGACCACCACCCTACGTCTCAATCATCTCAAAGTCTGTCCCATATTCCCTAAAGTCGTCTGATACCAGTCCAAGTATTCTCGAGACAGAAGTATGTCACGTGGTCTCTGTATACAGAGAGTGTTTGGCATGAGATCATAAGACCATCATCGCTCCAGAAAAACTGCAACCCCGCTATTCATAGGAAGTATCCTGTCAGTGACCTTGCTACAAGTCTCATCCCATAAAGAGGGTATAATCTGAGGCATCCCGTACTGACAGCACACCCGCACTGCATAGTAATAAGTTGTCTCATCAAAGGCAGGGACCCGAATCAGGCAGAGACCGCTCTGAGTCCAACGTGCTTTGTTAACCCCCCCAATAAGGTACCATCCATTTGATCTGAACCGTACTCATCTGTGCCATGTATGTCTGTAGACACCCCGCCTTGGACTGCTCACCCCGATTGCACATTTGATTTTGTGTTTCTCCCTATTTAAGTGTTTCTCGTTAGTTTCTTTACTTCCGTTAAGTTCCTGACTGACTTCGTTAAGTCCAGGGACCAAACTGAATAATAGTGCTAACTTTCTAGTCCATTCTGTCTTTTTTGCCATCTCCAAGGTGCGCGCTTTCACCTTTTGGGGCCAGAGGCGCGCGCATCTCGCCACCAAGGCAGGAGGCGCGCGCACCTGGGCGTCAGTTACAGATTTCTGTCCAAGAATCCCTCCCTTGCTCCTTTTAACAGGATTTGACCGGGAAACTGACCTTTGTGACTTGGTTTTGGCACCAAAAACACACCTTATTCACTTATAAAAATCCCTCTAATTCACCATTGAAAAGGAGGAAGATTTGAATCATTAACAAAAACTATACACAAATACTTACAAGGCATTTTCCTAAGAACCTCTTGAAGGAGTCTTTGAATTTATTTGAAGAATAGGTAAAAGACTACTCTTTTCTCTCCTTTTCTACTTCATCTCCTCTCTCTTTCTTTTGCTCTAATCAAAAGTGCAATCACCAAATATTTTGGTACATGACACCAAAGACTACTTCACTTCATTGAAGCTAGTCACGGAGTCATCTCCCTACATTCCAAACACCCTTTTTTTTAACCCCCTTTTTCATCAAGAATATGAAGAATATTTCATCATTTATGTAGATTTTGACAAGCAAGACCAACTTTAGTTGGGCGAGATGGGTGTTTAAGTACTTCCCATCTCGTAACCTAACCCCCGAACCTCATAACAAAGAATCTCTATTTCGTAATCAAACTTAGGCTATAAACATTAGGTTTTTCTTATGTTCCTCTAAAATATAGGTGGCGACTCTAAAACACAAATAGACATCCTAGGGTAACACACCGCTCTATCTAAGCCGTGGTACCCCGGGGTATCTACAGTGGCGACTCCGCTAGGGACGTTTGAGGGTTAAACTTGTGTTTTGATCAAAATCTACATCTTTCTGGGCATTCTGGTTCCTGATGGGGGAAGCGTGCACCTCTGGCCTTCTTAGCCTAAGGCGTGCGCGGCCCACATCAAGGACCAGAGTCGCCTGCTTCCTGATGTTCTTCCTATTCTTCTTCTTTTTCTACACTAATCATTTCTGCAGGGGTTATAATATACATTCAGGACCAGGGCAATCCCCTGAGTCCAAAGTCTGACAATTTGACAGGTTTGCCCAGAAGCGGGCGCCTCCTATAGACTCTGCACCAGGCACGTGCATCCCACAACACAGGCCAGAGGCGCGCGCTTCTGGGTGGTTTTCCAGAACAGGGAAAGTTTCAGAACAGAGCAGAATGATTGGGGTGTGGGCACAGTTGCCTGCATCATGGACTGAGATGGACCTCTTAACTGTTTTGTTTTATCGGTCACACGGGTGATTCGAGAGTTGTAATTATGTGCTTATTTGCTTTTCTTTCATAAAAAAAAGTAAAAAAAAATGTTTTGTCACATGTTGGACCTCACACTACGTGCACAATGTCCTATAAATTGCTCACTATCGAGTCACACAAATTTATAACCCCAAACCCGTCGAGGCCCGTCCTAGAGAGTTTCAAGCTCCACCCGACCTTGGCACTTTCGAAGCGGTAAACCTCAACCCATGGCGTAGTTCATGACTACATGCCGGGGGTGACCTTAAGCCTCTTATTAGCCGAGCACAAGCCATATAATTCTAGTTAGGGTCTAACACTCCGTGACTGAAGTCCGTTTTCATGTGCCGAGATTTCCCTAAACTAATGTCTTCAAAACATACATGCCAAGTGGTTATCATGGACGAAATAAAACTCCGTCCCCAAGTGGTTATTATGGACGAAAATAAAAATCCATCCCCGCATGTATGCTTTACTACATTACTTTAGTTTAATCCCGACATGTGTAGGATTCACAAGCGTGATGGAATCCGATGAGTATATGGGACCGCGAGATGGTCTATATACTAGTGTGACGATTCCATTATTTTCTTAGAAACTCAAAAGGGACCCCGTCCCTCCGACTTATTAGTTAAAAAAAAGTCTTTTCTTATGTGGTTTGAGTCGTGTGCCCAATGTGTGTTCTAAGCCTCTTCATGGACCGAAAGTGTTACTCAAGACTGACAAGGGCCTCTTCTGCAATATAGGTTCAATTGGTACTTACAGAGTCTACCAGGATTCAGCGAATCGGTTAGTTCGTGAAGTGATTACTCCAACAGCTCCAACAGCAACCATAACCGGCAACAGCAACACCATGTCTCTCGAGCAGCTTTCATCTATGGTCCAAGTGCTCCAAGATCAAGTCTCCCCTCTTAATAAGGAGGCCCAAAATAAGGATGATCTTTGGCAATCCCACCTCGACAATCAAAGGGAGGCCCACGAGGCCGAAATGGAGCAAATGAATGAGAAGCTCACCAAGCTTGCCAAGGGTAAAAACAAGAAAGACAATGACGAGTTCGAATGGACCGAGGGTTTGTTTGAGAGCCCCTATGTCAATGCCCGCACCAAGAAAATGGGGGAACCAAGCACAGAGAACACTGAGCACAAGATGGTTGATTCAATTATGGCTTACATAGATCAACGCTTCAACGGCCTTAACGTGGGGAAAAGCCACAACACGAGCCTTTATCAGTCCTCCATTCTCATGAACACAATGGCCGCTCTCCCCGACAAGTTCAAAATGCCCGACATCAGCAATTTCAAGGGCATCCTTGTCCCATGGCACACATTGAGACTTACATTTGGGCTATGGTACCGAAGAAGGTCTCTCTCAAGGTTATGGCACAATGCTTCCTTCTTACTCTCGAGGGGGCGGAAAAGGATTGGTATGCAACTCTCCCGCTCACAGTCCATCTTGATTGGGACGCTGCCATGCTTGCTTTCAAAAGTCAATACCAAGGCAACGCCACCCACCGACCAACCAAGAAAGAGCTCGAGAACACTACTTAAAGGGACAATGAGTCCTTCATTGACTTCACGAGAAGGTGGAATGACAAGCTTGCTGAGATTGTCGAGAGGCCTAACACTAAGGAGCAAATAGACATCTTTCTTAAGTGTATAAAGATTGATCTCCACACCCACCTAAGTGGGGCTTGCTATGCCGATTTCTCACAAATGTATGAGGCGGGAATCCGAATGGATGAGTTGCTCAAGGAAATCAAGAAAAGTGCTCTTAGCTTCCGTTACAAGGCCGCCTCTAACTCCGCAAAAGAGGCTTTGGTTAATGCCGTTACTACTGACAAGGGGAATTACAAAAGGGTTCCACTGTCAAGAAATTGGTCATTAGAAACGTAATTCCAAGGCTTTTAAGGAAGAGCAAAAGAAGAAGAAGAGCAGTGGGACTGCGTCGACTTCAGGTATCTATATGATAGATATTCTCCTTTCTACCACTGATTCTTGGGTATTGGATAACGGATGTGGTTCTCATATTTGTTTAAATGTGTAGGGACTAAAGAATAGGAGACTTCTTAAAGAGGGTGAAGTAGACCTACGCGTGGGGAATGGAGCAAGAGTTGCTGCATTAGCCGTAGGGACTTATGAAGTCACTTTACCTTCCGGTTTAATACTTGTTTTGAACAATTGCTATTATGTACCAGATTTAAGTAGAAATTTTATTTCAATTTCTTGTTTGGATAATGAAGGTTTTAAGTTTCTTATTGAGAATAAGAGATTTTCTATTTATTTAAATGATGTGCTTTATGGTATTGCAAATTCATTTAATGGCTTGTATGTCTTAGATGTCAAGAATAAAAATAATGAAAATGTCTATCATATAAATAAGAAATCTAAACCTAATGATGTAAATCATACTTATTTGTGGCATTTCCGTCTTGGTCATATTAATGAGAAGCGTATCTCAAAACTCCATGGGGACGGTCTTTTGGGTTCATATGATCTTGAGTCATATGATACTTGTGAGTCGTGTCTTCTTGAAAAAATGACTAAGACACCTTTTACCAAGTTAGGTGAAAGAGCAAGCGACTTATTGGGGTTGATACATTCCGATGTATGCGTACCACTAAGTAGCAATGCTAGGGGAGGATTTCAATACTTCATAACCTTCACTGATGAATATAGTAGATTTGGATATGTTTACCTAATGAAACATAAAAGTGAAGCCTTTGAGATATTTAGAATATTTCAAAATGAAGAATAAAAAAAAATTGGCAAAATTATTAAGGCGCTTCGATCGGATCGAGATGGAGAATACTTAAGTCATGAATTTGATGATCATCTAAAGAATTGTGGAATAATTTCACAATTGACTCCACCCGGAACACCACAATGGAATGGTGTGTCCGAGAGGAGGAATCGGACTTTGTTGGACATGGTTCGATCAATGATGAGTCAAGTTGATCTTCCTTTATCCTTTTGGGGTTATGCTCTAGAAAGCGCTGCTTTCACACTAAATCGTGTTCCAACTAAATCAGTTCAAAAGACTCCATATGAAATGTGGAGCGGAAGAAACCTTGTTTTTCTTTCATGAAGATTTGGGGTTGCGAAGCTTTTGTCAAAAGACTTGTCTCAGATAAACTTGTACACAAATCTGATAAATGTATTTTCGTGGGATATCCTAAGGAAACTAAAGGATATAACTTTTGCAACCGAACGGACAACAAAGTCTTTGTTGCCCGAACTGGTATCTTTTTGGAGAAAGAGTTTCTCTCCAAAGAAATCAGTGGGAGTAAAATAACTCTCGAAGAGGTTCGAGACCCAGAAAATGACATTGAACCGATAGTGGAACAAGAACAAGTACCACAAGAAATTGTGGAACCTGTTCAGAATACACAAGTAACTCGCAGATCTGGTAGGTCACGATCCGAGCCCGAGAGATATGGGTTTCTCGTAACGGATAGTAATGAGGAGGAAATCATTGATAATGATGAACCGACCACCTACCAAGAAGCGATGTCTTCTCCTGATTCGGATAAGTGGCTTGGAGCCATGCAATCCGAATTGCAATCCATGCAAGATAATAAAGTTTGGAACTTGATTGATGCACCCGAAGGTGTAAAAACCATAGGATGCAAATGGGTCTTCAAGAAGAAGAGTGATATGGATGGGAAGGTGCATACTTATAAAGCTAGACTTGTAGCAAAAGGTTATAGGCAAGTTCATGGTATTGACTATGATGAAACCTTTTCACCCGTAGCATTGATCAAGTCTATAAGAATTTTATATGCCATTGCCGCATATCATGACTATGAAATATGGCAAATGGATGTCAAAACCGCTTTCCTTAATGAGAATTTGCAAGAGGATGTCTATATGACACAACCGAGGGTTTTGAACAAAGTTCTAAAGTATACAAATTGCAGAAATCCATCTATGGATTGAAGCAAGCTTCTAGGAGTTGGAATCTCTGTTTTGATAAATCAGTCAAAGAGTTTGGCTTTATCAAGAACGAAGATGAACCTTTTGTATACAAGAAGATTAGTGGGAGCATAGTGCTATTCCTTATTTTATATGTGGATGACATATTGCTCATTGGAAACGACATTCCTACACTTCAGTCTGTAAAGACATGGTTAGGAAAGTGCTTCGCAATGAAAGATATGGGTGAAGCCGCATATATCCTTGGCATTAAGATCTACAGAGATAGATCAAAGAAGCTAATTAGTTTAAGCCAAAGTACATACATTGACAAGGTCATTAGAAGATTCTACATGGAAAATTCTAAGAGAGGTACCTTATCAGTGCTACATGGAGTTTCTCTAAGCAAGACTCAATGTCTTAAGACAAAAGATGAACGTGAGAAAATGAATGATGTTCCATATGCTTCAGCAATTAGGTCCAACATGTATGCCATGATATGTACTAGGCTGGATGCATCTTATGCTTTGAGCATGACAAGTAGATATCAATCCGACCCGGTGAAAATCACTGGATGGCTGTAAAAGCGATTCTTAAGTACTTGAGAAGGACTAAAGATTCGTTCTTAATCTATGGAGGAATAGAGGATGATCTCGTTGTAAACGGTTACACGGATGCAAGCTTCCAAACTGACAGAGATGATAGTCCATCGCAATCAGGTTTTGTGTTTATGTTAAATGGTGGAGCTGTAAGCTGACTGAAGCTGAGTATATTGATGCATCGGATGCTGCAAAGGAAGTTGTTTGGATTAAGAAGTTCATTAGTGAACTTGAAGTGGTTCCTAGTATCGCTAATCCAATAGACCTTTATTGTGATAATAAAATGGTGCTATTGCTCAAGCAAAGGAACCAAGGGCACATCAGAAATCCAAACACATACTTAGGCGTTTTCATATCATTCGAGAAAACATAGATAGGGGAGACGTAAATATATGCAGAGTACCAACTGATAACAATGTCGAGGACCCGCTAACAAAAGGACTTCCACAAGCTAAACATGATGGTCATGTTAGGTCCATGGGTATTAGATACATGGGAGATTGGGCCTAGGGAAAGTGGGAGATTGTTGGTGTTGGTGCCCTAGGCACGTTTATTAAACGTTGTAATTGTTATCATTTATTCATATTAATAAAGAGATGTTTTGATTATTATTGTTGTTCATGTTTACTTATAATAATCTCCGTACCTAGTACTTGTTTGGTAATAGTATAAAGGCTAAATGATCATGGGATAATCATGTTAGATTTATGGGTACTTGTTTGGTACTGGACATGACCCGCTTTATGAGATCTATATCATGGTCAATGTCATATATATATCTCATATTAGTTATGTCATTTGAATCCTTAGACATGAAGTTATTATAGTCTTCCACTTGATGAACATTATGTTTGACATATTCAAACGCTACCTTTAACCGGGTAGTTATAAAGGGTATGATTGGAATAATCGGATTCATGTAGGGAAGAATAATAAGCTATGATGGATTTCTCCCTCTTCTGATAGATGTCAAGCTTGGGTCTCTCGTAGGAATGATGTTGATGAAAATGTTCGGCCGGACTCAAATGAATTGATTGGATTAATGTCATTTGGATTATCAACATATTCGGAATCGAGAAAGTATTGAACAATGCAAGTTGACTTGTTGACCATGACTTATGTTCAATGACATCGTGGACAAAGGGATTGTGACATGTTCTAAATGGAATGCGAACTTGTATCTAGTTACACTATTTGGGTAGGTATGATGGTTTGCTAGAACCTAATCATATCTTATGGTTTCATGTTTGAACCCATTGCCAACTTAGTGTAATCCTAGAGGGTCACACACAATAGAATGAATCATAAAGGACTATATTGGAATATTGGGTCGAAGGACCATTCGGGGATTTAAGGAATTTAGAGGGAAAAAAGTGGAAAATGGGAAGTCCGGGCCGACCAGGTTAAGAACCCGGTCGGACCATGCTTGGTCCGGTCGGACCCTGGTCTATACCCGGCTGGACCAGTCGGTTTCGGCAGAAACTTTCCTTAATCCGTTTTCTTGTGGGTTTAGACAACTGTTACCTATTTGGAATAGGTCTAACAAGTATTTAAACAGCCCTAATTCGCCAAAAATCAGTACATAAGTTTGTGCAAGCCTCCAAAGAGTTTTTGAGAGAATTATTTTGTTCTAAGAAATCCCTAGATTGAAGAACAAAATTAAACACAATTTATATTCCATATAGTTCATACAATTGTGAAAACGGGTTTCACAATTTTGGTCTAGCAACCAAGATCAAGAAGCTCCTTGATATTCGTTCATGGTGTGGATACCGCTAGAGGGTGAAGCTTATCATCTTCGAAGTTCGTGTTCTTGCTTTCTCCGTGATCAAGCTTCAAGTCTCCACCAAGATTAAAGACTAAAATTCAAACGAATCAAGGGTTAGTATTCTAGTATTCATATTGCATGTATTTGATATAATCATATGAATGGATCTATGGCTTTGGGTTTCATAAAATTTTAAATGCTTAATTCCGCTGTGCATGTTACTCCGAAACCCAACAGATATTGAGGAAGAAGGGGTTCCTCTTCAAACTCGACGAAAGAAGCAGGTTGTGCGCATCACTGCAAAGGGTAAACCAAGAACTGCGGCTGCACCATCTTCTCTTCCTGAACCATCTTCCAGTGCATTCCACCGCCTAAATATTCCTATTGGCGTAGTTCAACCAGGCACATCAGCTCTACTTGATGGCCTTGATTTATAAGACGAGGATGAGGATGAGGTCACTAAGTCTGCGCAGGCCGATGATGTTGCGCAGCAAGTTAATCCGCCAGTTAACCCTGCTAAGGGTGTTCGAGAACGTGATGTGCACACCATGGACACGGACAGCAGCAGTGAGTACTCCTCCACCCATAAATCATATCCTATTGTTGATCCTATTCATTTATCACCACCAAAACAACCCTCTCCCAAAACCTCACCTCCCAAAGTCACTCCTCCTCAAACCTCCACACAGGTTGTTCCCTCTACTTTTCCCACCGTCTCTACCTCATCCCTTTCCTCTTCATCCGATTTGCGCCAAATTCGTGCTGCTCTCAACACCATTCAAGTCAATCAAACTGCTGCTCAATCTCAGATGAACCAAGTTCTTCAAGCGCAGGTTAAGATTCAAGAGCAGCGATGCGCAGCAGCAGGCAGGGATTGCTGCCATTAAGGGGGAGAATAGAAAGGCAAATGCTTCTGCTCCTAGTACATCTGCTGACCCCTCTGCACTCATTCCTGACAGAGTTACTGAATTGCTTCTTTCATCTCTCAAAGAGATCAGCTCAACTCTTAGTAGAGTATGCACTTATGAAGCCATTGATCAAGGTTTGAGAGATATGCTCAAGCATCTGCGCAAGAGCATGGCTGAGTGCATAAGTGAAGGCTTTGCCAAATTAGAAGAGAGGTCTTAGAGAAGACTGTTCAAGGAAGCACTGCGCAGCTTGGTGTGCTAAATTTAGAAAGTGTTAGGGAGTGCATAACTCAATATATGACAGATTTTGCTGATGGGTTCAACGCCAGAATGGATAAAGTGATGTTTGATATACAAGCCAGCATGAACACCCAGCACCTCCATATTGACACAAGACTTGAGGCTACGCAGACTGCCCTTCAAGACTCTATCACTGCTGCGCAACAATCTTTTTATAATCAGCTGCATGGTCATCAGCTCACTTACACCGCAAATTTCATAGAGCTCCAGGATGACAACATACTGATGCGCAGAGGGATGAACACTTATGTGGAAGAAGCCGTGGCCTTCAGAGAAAAATTTCAAGAGCTCAAGATTGAATTGATGAACAAATTCAACGGCTTACCGAATGAGCTCAGTAAAGATCTTTGCAAAATCAAGATAGACTAGGTTTATGTACTGTTTTTGTTTTTGCGCAAGGTAACTTGTTTTGTGCGCACGTTTTTTATCTTCTTGTTCAAAATTGTAATCTCTAACTACTATTATTCCAAGTTTTAATGAGAAGAATGCATCATTTAGTTTTCAAAACCTTGTTCAATTCAAACTCTTCGTTTGTGGAACAATGAATGCATTATTTCACAGCATGCGCATAATCTTAACTGCTCATATTTCTATGCATGATGTTTAAACATTCAGTTTAAACGCATACTTAAACTTAAACTCATATTATTTGTACGCGCTGAATGGTGTTTCTGTCTTTCCCATATTGTAAGTTTAAATCTTTTGGATAGACTAGATATCTATAACACTGGCTAGTGTGTGCTTTGACTTGAGACATGATTTACCATTTTCTTTCCTATGGACATGTTATTATCAAGTACAATGAATTGCCTTTGTTATAGTAGGTAATGGTATCAATCATTTAGGAGAAGATTGTTGGGTATGCTTATTTCTTAACCCTCCTAAATGTGTTAGAATTGATTGATACCATCACCAATTGTTATTTATGCACTTTAGGACCCTATATAAGAAGTTTAATAACTTTAATTTTTATCTAAGTCCATTTTGTAGTATAGGCTTAGAATATAGGGCTTGGACCAAAAAGGAACTGAAGATATCTTAAGCAAGACTTTGCTCACTGCACAGGTCATCTCTGCGCAGGACATCTCTGCGCATGACTTCCATGCGCAACGCTCAATCCTACTCAACTTTCAATATTCTCAGATTCTTAAACTTGAAAAGCGTGAAGATGTTGTGCGTTTATCAAAGTCAATAGTGCTGAGGTATGCAGAAACGACAAAACTAGCACACTCAGCATATCCAACGATGGAGATGCGCTTAGATGAAAAATTTCAAATAAAGACAGCTGTCAACCTTCTAGAAGAAGATTTGAATTTTGTCTTCATGCTCTGTCTCCAACGGCTACAAAGGACACTGCGCACCAATCATATTGTGCCAGCTCATTGTCCTTGCTCAGAGCTCCAACGGCTAGTTTTAAGCTCTCAGCTATAAATAGTCTGCTCTCTTCATTTCAAGTTGCTTGAGTTTCTTCTTCCTAAGAGAAACTTTGAAGTTCTGAAGATTGATGCTTAAATCCCAAATTCACAAGAACAACCTTCAAACTCCTGCCCAGATCCTAAGCCTTGTAACACCAAAATTCTTTGTGACTATCCATCTCATAGATTCATACAGCCTAGAATTTCTGATGCACACACACCTGTTGAAGATTTGATCATATAGATCTTACTTCTTATGATACACCGGTTTAGTCTAGGATTTGCTCTTCATAGTATAGATTTTGATTTGAGTTTTGATTAATTGGAATCTTGTAAAAGCTCTTCATATCAATATAAATCTTATAGTTAAAAAATATAAGACTAACCATCTTGGTAGATGACATATATCTTTTATCGATCGAACCTCTCCAAATAGCTTGTTCATAATTCCTGCTTATTTATTTATGAATTATTTCTCTATTTGATCTTATCAGATTGCTTTTATTGATGTTGTGTTTGTTATTGATTATTGCCTTAGAATCATTTATGCGCCAATCTTTAAGCCAAACTTAGCGTGCGTTTTTACCTCCTGCGCAACCTTTTTTGCGCTGAAGCTTTTCTGCTTAAAATCTCGCTGTGCATTTCACACTCTCTCTGCGCGCTATACTTAGCCTATTTGAGACTTGTGCGCATATGCTATTGATTTGCAAAAGGTTACGAAAAGAATTTTAAAACAGCTATTTACCCCCCCTCTAGCTATTTTTCATACCCTTGTTGCCCTTTTGGGACCAACACTACCTCTGACTACTTATCTTTGCCAAAATTCTTGGACACAAACTTTCATTTTCAACCTACCTAGTTGTTGCTTCTGCCTACCACAGATGCCGATCGCATAGGCTACCGCTTACTTTCTACCACACTGTCTACCACTTTGTGCTACTGCAATTCAGTCTACCTTATCTTTTGACCATAAAATCAACTCTAACTTGTTTTTATCGAAAATCTTCGCTGTGCATTTTACTCTTAAACAAGTGGTTTTTAAGTGACCACAAAATCCATATAGTATGCATAAGGTTGAATTTTGAAAAAGAGTTGAAATTTTAAGGAGGCTATTCACCTCTCGCCCTCTAGCCTCCTTTTCACACTCTTGTTGTGTCTTTGGGACCAACATACCGATAGAGAATGTTTCCTCTAGCGCCTAAAGTCCGTATTCATCAATTCGATCAACGAGGTTAGTATTCTTATTCATCTTGATTAAAATCATTGTTATGCATTGATCTAGCTAGGGTTCCTATCTTATCAATTTCATTACGCAAGTCTCTAGAAAACTCAATAGATAGTCTATAATGTATGAGTTTTTTTTTTTTTTTTTTGAATAAAGTACGAGTTAAAACCCTAGTTAACTAGTTTGAATCTTCAACTGCTATTTGCGTAATTCACTCGTAGTTTTGATCTTATAAAAATCAAAATTTTCATATTACTATGAAAAGTTGTCTTAATATTTACATTTCTCCTTCCAAAATAGATTTCTATTATTCATATAAGAAATATTCTAAAAATGTTTACCTCTTATACAATTTAATGACGGTGATGCATTATTTTTTTGGATTTACTTTTTAAATTTTTAATTTTACAATTATATGATGAGTAGTAAAAACCTTTTTAAAGAAAAAGTTTTTGAAAAATAAACATTAACTTCTGGAAAGAAATTACTTGTAAAAAACTAAAAAGACCTCCATTTTCAAACAATTGGAGTACTAATTTATTTTTGGTTATATAGTACTTCCCCGTTCTTGAATATAAATTATTTTAAATTTTATATTTATTTCAAAATATAAGTCAGTTTAGCTAGTTTTTCTTTTATCCATACATATCAACATTACATTACTTAATCCAACGCTTATGTTGATATATTTAATGTTGGTGCAAAATGAGGCAAAAATGGTGATTCAAAAATCACAACTTACTTAAAAGTCTAACAACATTAATTAGAATTAATTAAAATGCTAAAAATGTAGGATAAAGAGAATTATCATTAATACATCTGTACTTGTCTTAATATGTGTGAGAACAAAAGCTAAAATTATTTATATTTTAAAATTAAGCAGTATATGAGAATTTACTAAAGGCAGAGAAAGTATTTTCATTTAATTGCTAATTCTACTCCCTCCAACTCATTTTAAAGTTTTTACTTTCTTATTTTTCCTTTTGGAAAGTTTATCAGATTTTGAATTTTTATGGTCAATACAAATGAACTTTAACCACGCATTGGCATCAAACTAATAATCTCAATGCAATTTTAGAAATTATTATTAATAAATCACTTAATGTTTTGTCAATGATAATTTTCAAATTTTCAATAAAATGATTAGATCAATATCAATGTTTGGTCAAAGTTCATTTATTTTTATGTTGGCCATAAAAAGTTAAAATGATATAAATTTTCTGTAGCAGAAAAAGTATTATTGACCAATTTTACATAAAATTTTGTGAGAAACTGAGAAAAAACGTGTTTTTCCCTAAGGTTCGCGCACAACGTATTTTTAAAATGACGCGGCGACATTTTTGTAATTAAAGAGAAATTGTTTAGCGATCGTATGTGTCAGTGGTAGTGTAAAAAAGTGTCAGCACATGTACACTGACACTTATTAACACTACTACTGTCACTTTTAATAAGTGCTAGTATCAACGTTTAAAAGTGCTACTGTCACTTATTCATTATTGCTCAGGAAATACTGTCCCGGGCATTGTACAGAGCTGTTCGGGAAGAGGTGTTTAGGCCGTTTGAACATGGTAGGGGGAATTTTCCATTGACCCATTTGCTTTATGCGGATGACATGCTTTTGTTTTGTAACGGGCGTCAGAGATCCATTGAGGGTCTTCGTGAGGTTTTGAGTATGTATAAGAGGTCTTCGGGTCAATTGATTAATTTGGAGAAGAGCGGTTTTTATGTGGGTGCTAAAAGGCGACAGTTCGAGATAGAAAATATTCGAAGATGGTCGGGTTGCACGCACCAGCAGTTTCCGCTCAAATATCTGGGGATCCCGTTGTTCAAAGGTAGAGTCAAGAGGGTACACTTTGCGGAGCTAGAAGCAAAGATGATGAAAATGGTGGATGGTTGGAAAGCACGGCTTCTGTCATTTGGTGGGAAGGTAACTCTCATCAAATCTGTGCTTTCTAGCATTCCTATTTATTCTTTGGGTGTGCTCAAGGTTCCTAAGGTTGTAACTCGTAAGTTGGAAAGCATTATGTCCAACTTCTTATGGAGCAGTGGAGGTGAAAAAAGGGCTCATTGGGTTTCTTGGGATGTGGTTTGTAGACCTATCCAGGAAGGTGGTTTGAGAATTCGGAGGGTGGGGGATATGAATCAGGCTATGTTAGCCAAGTTGGCGTGGGTGGCCACCAGAGGCAATTCCCTATGGTCACAATGGGTCCGTGTCAAGTATAAATGTCAACCTGCAGCCTCTAGTTCGCATGTGTGGCAAGCTGCATCGTCATATTTACATCAGTTGGATGATTGCAGTCGTTGGGTTGTTGGCAGAGGAGATATCAGATTTTGGACTGATAATTGGTGTGGGGTTCGACTTGAAGGCCCGCTTCCTGAAGATCAACTTTTGACAGTGAGAGATGGTATTCAGGTTTTGGAGGACATGCTTCAGTTTATCCCGCAGGATCTACATGCCAATGTTCGTAGGGTGCATATTGATGAGCATAGTGAGGATCGTCCGGTCTTCACTCTTACAAAAATGGGAACTTTTGAGACAGCTGCATGGTGGGATTATATTCGGGTCCGCAGCCCTTTGGTGGAATGGGGTGCTAGGTTTGGCATCCCAACATCCCTACAAAGGTCAGTGGTTTCTGGTGGAGGGCTATGCACAATGGTCTTCCGGTGGATGCAAAATTGGAGTCTCGGGGCTTCAATATCCCATCTCGATGTGTGTGCTGTCCTGGAGGTGGTCATAGGGAGACTCTTAATCATTTACTTCTACAGTCGGCGATTGCGCAGTCTGTTTGGAGGCATTGGGTTAGTCTTTTCCCTTTGACTCATAATTATATTGATTTACATCATTTGTGGACTGTTTGGTGTGGCGGACAGTCAAAGCGCCGACAGGTTGGTTTAGTTCGTATGGGTATTATGCTTTTTACTTGTTGGGAGATTTGGAAAGCAAGGTGTAAATCGATTTTCGAAGGAACTGTTATGAATAGTGCCAAAATTGTGGATGGGGTTAAAAAATTCTCTTATTGAGATGTGCTCATTCCTAGTCCCGAAAGGGGCTCCTAGTGGGAATGACCGTGACTTGTTGGAGAGCTTAGGCCTCAAAGTGCAGAGCATAAGTTTAGGCGGCAGAGGCTGTTGAGATGGGAGCCTTCCCGCTCTCATGTTTTTACTTTGAATACGGATGGTTCCGCGATAAACGGCCAGTGCACGGGTGGTGGTATTATAAGGGATGGTATGGGGGCTTTTGTTGTGCCTTTTCACACTACTACGGAGATGGAACCAACATGAAGGCGGAGATCTTTGCTTTACGTGATGGCCTGCGCTTATGTCATTCTTGGGGTTTACTTTCTGTTCAGGTAAACTCAGATTCCTTAGTAGCTGTGAATATTTTAAAAGGGCGAAATAATTGTCCGTGGCAATACACGTATGAATTGCGGGAATGTGAAAGTTTGATTGGAGGGTATGAGTTACGTCATGTTCTTCGTCAAGCAAATGGGGTTGCGGATAGATTGGCTTTTGAAGCTCATATTCATAAAACGGTTTGGACATATGGATCGTCAAGGGAGCTTCCACGGAGTGTCTTGGACGCGTTACGTTTTGATGAAAGTGGATACTATGTTGAGCGTCGATAATTATTTGATGTTGTTGGTGTTTGCTGCGGCTTGGTTATGGTGTTTGGTTCTGTGGAATAGTTTCTTGAGTGCAAGGAAGGCATACGGACTCGTTTCGGTTGTAAAAGAGGCACACGGGCCGTGTCTTGGACTTTGATGGATCATTGGGCTCATTGAATTTATTAGGATTGTTCTTTGGTTTAATTTTTTCAGGCTTTTATTTTTAGATGGTTTTACCTTTTGAGGAGTTGGTTTATTTTTTGGATTTCGAGGTCCGGCTCCATATCCGGCATGAGTCGGGTGGTTGTCCCCCTCTTGTACTTATATTTTATAATTAATAAAATCTTCCCAGGTGCCGCCCTGTTTTCTTTAAAAAAAAAAAAAAAAAAAAAAAAAAAAAAAGTGCTAGTGTAATGGCTGACACTTTTAAACACTACCACTGACACTTAAGAAAAGTGTCAGTTTCATGGTTATAAACACCTGGATTTTCGTAATATTAACACTGACCATTTATAATTATTTCCAGTATTTACGAAAATGTCACTGCTTGTTTCTAAGAATAAGGGCCAGCGTCTTTGAAAAACACATTTTACTTTCCTTAAAGTAAATGACTGGATTCCTGTGAGACCGCCTCACGGCGTGAGACGGCTCACAGCCAAGCCGAGCCGAGCCACCAATGTCACGACCCGAAATCTAGGCTCTATTTTATTAGTAATAAATAATTATTATTTATTTATTTATTTACTTATTTTATTTATTTAAATTATTATTTATTTAAATATTTATGTGTGCAATTTATGTGTTATAATAATTTATGCCTAGTATTTTAATTGAGTCATTTGTGTGAGTGAAGTATTGTTGGGTCTTAATAAATTAGTGAGAGTATCTTAGTTGAGCTAGTTAGTGGGGGAAAGGGAGCTAGGTGTAACATTTCAAATCTTCATCTTCTCCCTACTCACCTCCCTCACCCTACTCTTTCACCCTCACACTCCACCTCCATCTCTCTCTCCCAGCACACCTCTCCATCTCTCTCTGCATTGGGTAAGTTTCTTCTCTCTCATTATCTTCCTCTTCCTCTTGTAATCTCTCATTTCTTAAAATGTGAAATGTGTTTAGATCGTCGATAGGATCGCGTAGAACAAAAAAGAATCGAATTCCGTCATCTTTGAGAATTTTCAAGTAAGTTACTTTTCCCCCCATTTTTATGCTAAAATGTTCATATCATGTTTATATAATGCTTGATATGTTATATTTGAAGTTTGGTTGAGTATAGAATTTATTTGGAATTTAATTGAATTTTTGGGTAAAAATGGTGAAATCTTGAATGTGGGGTTTTGGTGTTGGTTTGGGTGATTAAAGGGTGTTATTTAGGTTCCCTTTAGGTTGGGTGTTGTTTAGGAGCTTAGAAATGTTTTGGAAGCTTTGATTTTGATACTTATGGAAGGATTGTGGTTTTGGGTCGAAATGTGAGAACCCAGCTCTGTTTTCCGGCTGGAATCCAGACCAGGCGCCCGCCCGCGTGGTGCCAGGGGCCCGCCTGCACCCCCTTTTCCAGCGGCCAAACCTTCTGTTGATTCAAGCGCGCGCTCGGCCCCTACCCAGGCGCCCGCCCGCCCGCCTGCTTGGGATTTTGCCCTTTTTTTGTTGGTTTAAACTAAATGGCTTAACTAGTTTAGGTTTCCTTCTTCTAATTAACTTAAGATAGCACCGTGGAACACTTATTTAAGTGGAATCGATTCTTTTGTGAATAAATATGTTATGGAATTTGATTGAGTATCATTTTGGGAATGTGGTTCATCCTTGATGTGTTGTTTGGATTGGTTTACCTTTGTGGTAATTTATTTGGAATGGTTCCCTACTTTGGAACCTTAAGTTGTTTATTCATGCTAAAATATTATTACTTAGCATTTATTTGGAAGCCCAGCTGGCATATTTGTTGCATCGGGCGATGGAAAGATTATAATGGCAAAGCCAAGTCCATTATAATGTTGACCATTGTTTTGCCCCCTTCTATACCTTTTCCAGATTGGCCTTGGAAAAGACAAGTTAGCTTCCTTTGTGAATGTATCTAGCTACCGAGCATGACTTTGTGGCATGGCTCTTGTCCCTTGTTACACTTTTATGGTTATTGGTTCCGGTACCGGGGGATTTCTCTTCAGCTTTCATGCTAATATGAAGATGTTGATTTGTTGATTATTGAAGCTGCGCAGCGATCCTTTATTTGGATGTATCGGTTTGAAAACCTTGGCTAATATCCTTTGTTATGTGTTTATTTCCGCTGCTATCTGATATATGATAATTGCTATGTGCTATGGATATTTATTATTGTTTATTGCTTATTGTATCATAGCATGTCATGTAGTTGCATTAGTAACTTATTGAGATTTATCTCACCCCCTTTCTTTTTATCTTTGTTTTTCCTTAACCCCCCCCCCCCCCCCAGGTGCTAAGGATTAGTCTCGCTGATCACGAGAAAGAGGACGTCGAGTGTGGATACATTCTTTTGGGGAAAGTTGTTATAGGTTGGTTTACATTATATAAATGTGTAACCTTTTGGGGTTATTTGTACCAAACATTGGCGTCACTAGGATTTGTGTATTTTGTAACTTTGGTGTATAAGCTTATGGAGTTTATACTAGTTTTACTTTGTTGTGTCAAATTGATTTACAAAACCTCGTGTTTCATCTTTTGGGTATAAAGGAAATTTTTATTTCGATTATTTTATTTTTTTAGAGTTTATTGTTTAAGTCGACGTCCAGATCGCGGTCTCGGGCCCGCGGGGTTCGGGGTTGCGACAGTTGGTATCAGAGCTATGGCATTGGCTCTAAGTATAAGCCTAGGTGGATTAGTTTGACCTAGGAGGGTAGTTGTGTGCGGAGTTATTAACGGTTGATGTTTTATGTAGGTACTTGTTTACAATGGTTCGTAGAAGGAGTGGTGAAGGTAGTACCGGTAATGCAAATCAGAATGATACAAGGGAATAAGCACGTGCTATGTTTCAAGGCATGTTCGAGGCGTCCATGAAGGCTATACATGATCAAGGTCCGAGGGTAGAACAAGCACCACCCCGCTTTGGATTGGAGCAATTTCTCAAACTGAAACGGTTGAATTCAATGGGGAACCCGATGTCGGAAAGCTGAGTTGTGGATTGAGTCGATGGAGAAGATTTATGAGGTATTTGGTTGCACAGATGAGGACAAGGTCCGGTTCGCGGCTTATAAACTTGTGGGAGCCGCCGCCGAGCATTGGTGGAAGGGTGTTAAAGCTAGTTGGGATGATACTCACACGGTGTATGCGTGGGAGTTGTTTGTGCGCAAATTCAAGGAACATTTCATTCCGGTTGTTGATCAAAACCGAAAGGAGATCGAGTTACTCAACCTGGAGCAAGGTGTGTTGTCTATAGCACAATACTCGGCTAAGTTCACAGAATTAGGCGGTATTATGACTATTTGGTGAGGAGACCGAGGAACAAAAGGCTATGAGATTCATTCGGTGATTGAAGACCTCCATCCGCACTCAACTTATTGCCCAACGGATTGTGACCTTCCAAGATGCGGTAGACCGAGCCTACTTGATAGAGCATGATATTGGGGAGCACAAAAGGAAAACCGAGGTTGTGGGTACGGGTAAACCGGGAAGCCATGCTAAATCTCAACCTCAACACCGTTCCGACAACCGAGGTAACCCGGGAGCATCATTTCAGTTTAAGGGGCAAACCACACCGAGGAATCCGGGTACTACTCCGAGGATTCATAATAGGAGGCCTTGTACCTTTTGTCTGAGGGTAGGCCATACGGAGGATAGGAGTTGGAAAAAGCAAGGCAAGTGTACCAATTGTGGTGAAATGGGGCACTTTGCGAGAGATTGCACGAAGTACCGAGGTCAGTCATCCGGGTCAGGGGTTGGTACTAATCAGGGTCAGAAAAGGGATGCCGCTGGGAAGCCCAAAGTTCAAGGAAAGATATATGCCATGAATCAACAACAGGCGACCGATGATCCTTCGGTTATTGGAGGTATTGTTTCTGTGTCTAATGTGAGAGCACGAGCGTTATTAGATCCAGGATCATCTCATTCATACATTTCTGTGCAATTTGCTTCCATGTTAAATGCTGCATTCGAGTCTTTACCGTACGTGCTAGAGGTGTCGACCCCTATAGGAGAATGCTTGATTTCTGATCGAGTCTTTCGTGCTTGTGATGTGGTTATTTGTGGTCGTGTCCTTTGTGCGGATTTGGTAGTTCTTCCTATCCAAGACTTTGATGTCATTTTGGGTATGGATTGGCTGAGCAAGTTTCATGCTTCTGTTGATTGCCGTAAGAAAACTGTTACTTTTTCTATTCCCGATGTGCCTAAATTTGTGTTTGAGGCTAGTCCTCTGAGTAGAAAGGTTCGCTTAATTTCTTATATGAAAGCGAGAAAATTATTGAATAGTGGTTGTGAGGGGTATTTGGCTAGTGTTCTTGATACTAGGAAGGAATCCCCTAGTTTTGATAGTGTTCGGGTAGTTCGGGAATTTCCCGATGTTTTCTCTACCGAGTATGATATGCCGCCCGATCGTGAGATTGAATTTTGTATAGACCTTTTGCCGGGTACGGCTCGAATTTCGAAAGCACCGTATAGATTGGCTCCCCCAGAGTTGAAGGAATTAAAGGTTCAATTGCAAGAGTTGCTCGATCGAGGGTTATCCGCCCTAGTGTTCCCCGTGGGGAGCACCGGTTTTGTTTGTGCGGAATAAAGATGGTTCGTTGAGATTGTGTATCGATTACCGGAAGTTGAATCAGGTTACGGTGAAGAACAAGTATCCTCTACCTCATATTGACGATTTATTTGATCAGCTTCAAGGGTCCGTGATTTTCTCTAAACTTGATTTGAGGAGTGGGTACCATCAGTTGAAGGTTCGATCGGAGGATATCCCGAAGACTTCCTTTCGCACTCGTTATGGTCATTATGAGTTCTTGGTTATGCCGTTTGGGTTGACTAACGCGCCTGCAGTGTTTATGGATTTGATGAACCGAGTTTTCCATCCTTATCTTGATTCGTTCGTGGTGGTCTTTATTGATGATGATATACTCGTCTACTCTAAATCTAGAGAGGAGCACGAGCAACACTTGAGGACAGTTTTATCCGTTCTTGCGAGGGAGAAATTGTTTGCTAAGTTTAGTAAATGCGAATTTTGGCTCGAGAAGGTGTCATTTCTAGGGCATTTTATTTCAAAAGATGGGATTTCTGGGATCCTTCGAAGATAGAGGCAATAGTGGATTGGAAGAGACCCGAATCAGTGAAAGAGATTAGAAGCTTTCTTGGTTTAGCGGGTATTACCGAAGATTTATTGAGGGGTTTTCGAGGATCGCTACTCCGATGACTCAGTTGACCCAGAAGAATGTCCCGTTTGTGTGGACTGAGAAATGTGACAAGAGTTTCGAGGAATTGAAGAAGAGGTTGACTACCGCACCGATCTTGACTCTGCCTAATGGGAGCGATGGCCTAGTGATTTATAGTGATGCTTCAAAAGAGGGTTTGGGTTGTGTTTTGATGCAGAACAGGAAGGTGATTGCCTATGCTTCGAGGAAGTTGACCCCTAGTGAACAGAATTACCCGACTCATGATATGGAGTTGGCCGTGATAGTATTTGCGTTGCACAAATGGAAGCACTACCTTTATGGAGCAAAGTTTGAAATTTTTACGGATCACAAGAGTTTGAAGTACCTTTTCTCCAGAAAGAGTTGAATAATAGGCAACGCCGATGGATGGAATTATTGAAGGATTATGATTGTACGATTTTTTATCACCCTGGAAAGGCGAATGTGGTAGCCGATGCGATTAGTAGGAAATCTTATGTGGCTTCGATGATGGTTCGGGAATGGAAAATGCTTGAGGATGTTCGAGATTGGTCTCCTCGTGAATCGAGACATGGGGCTATTTTTGCGAATATTAGGGTGTCTCCGACCCTAATTCAGAGGATAAAGGAAGCTCAGAAAGAAGATCCCGAGTTGGTGAAGATAATGGGTAAATTGAAGGAAAAGAACTTCGAGGATTTTTCTTTGAGTTCGAGTGGAGTTTTGACTTTCCGTGATCGTTTGTGTGTACCCGATGTTGGTGGATAAAGAGACAAGTTTTAGATGAGGGTCACAAATCGAGGTATACTATTCATCCGGGTAGTACGAAGATGTATCAGGATTTGAAGCAACAATTTTGGTGGATTAATATGAAAAGGGAGATAGCGGAGTATGTTTCGAAGTGTCTAACTTGTCAGCAGGTCAAAGCCGAGCATCAGAGACCCGCGGGACTACTTCAGCCGTTAGAGATTCCCGAGTGGAAATGGGAGCATGTGACTATGGATTTCGTTACGGGACTACCTCGTACCCGTAGGAAGTATGACAGTGTTTGGGTAATGGTGGATAGATTGACCAAGAGTGCCCATTTCTTGCCTATTGACATCAGATATTCGATGGAGAAGCTTGCGACCCTTTATATCGATGAGATCGTTAGATTGCATGGGGTTCGGTTAGTATTGTGTCAGATCGTGACCCGAGGTTTACTTCTAGATTCTGGAAGGCATTTCAAGAAGCTTTGGGTACAGATTTGCGATTCAGTACATCTTTTCATCCTCAGACCGATGATCAATCCGAGAGGACTATTCAGATTTTGGAGGATATGTTGCGAGCGTGTTCGATAGACTTTTCCGATTCTTGGGATAGACATTTACCGTTAGTGGAATTCTCTTACAACAACAGTTATCAGGCTAGTATCGAGATGGCACCGTACGAGGTCTTGTATGGAAGAAAATGTAGATCGCCTATCTGTTGGGATGAAGTCGGTGAAGCGAAGATCGTGAGTATTGATTTGCTTCAGGATTCGGTTGAGAAAGTTAGAGTTATCCGGGATAGATTGAGAACAGCCCAGAGTCGACATAAGAGCTACGCAGATAACCGAAGGCGAGATCTTAGTTTTCAGACCGGTGATTTTGTGTTCTTGAAGGTGTCTCCGAAGGTGGGTATCCGAAGATTTGGGAAGAAAGGCAAGTTGGCTCCGAGGTTTATTGGCCCGTTTGAGATTTTGGGACTGGTTGGACTTCTAGCGTATCGTCTTGCGTTACTGCCATCTTTGGATCGGTTACATAATGTTTTCCACGTTTCTATGCTTCGGAAGTATGTTCATGATCCATCTCACGTGTTACCGAGGGTACCGGAGGATATAGAGCCCGATATGACTTATGAGGAACGACCGGTTCGGATTCTTGATTCTAAAGTCCAAGAGTTGAGAAACAAAAGCATTGCGTTGGTTAGAGTTCTTTGGAGGAATCATAATATCGAAGAGTCGACGTGGGAGCTTCGTGATGAGATCGAGAGGAAATTTCCGTGGCTTTTTAATTCGGGTAAGTCTCGTTAAAATTCGGGTCGAATTTTCTTTAAGGGGGAGTGAATGTCACGACCCGAAATCTAGGCTCTATTTTATTAGTAATAAATAATTATTATTTATTTATTTGCTTATTTATTTATTTAAATTATTATTTATTTAAATATTTATGTGTGCAATTTATGTGTTATAATAATTTATGCCTAGCATTTTAATTGAGTCATTTGTGTGAGTGCAATATTGTTGGGTCTTAATAAATTAGTGAGAGTATCTTAGTTGAGCTAGTTAGTGGGGGAAAGGGAGCTAGGTGTAACATTTCAAATCTTCATCTTCTCCCTACTCACCTCCCTCACCCTACTCTTTCACCCTCACACTCCACCTCCATCTCTCTCTCCCAGCACACCTCTCCATCTCTCTCTACATTGGGTAAGTTTCTTCTCTCTTCATTATCTTCCTCTTCCTCTTGTAATCTCTCATTTCTTAAAACGTGAAATGTGTTTAGATCGTCGATAGGATCGCGTAGAACCAAAAAGAATCGAATTCCGTCATCTTTGAGAATTTTCAAGTAAGTTACTTTCCCCCCATTTTTATGCTAAAATGTTCATATCATGTTATATAATGCTTGATGTGTTATATTTGAAGTTTGGTTGAGTATAGAATTTATTTGGAATTTAATTGAGTTTTTGGGTAAAAATGGTGAAATCTTGAATGTGGGGTTTTGGTGTTGGTTTGGGTGATTAAAGGGTGTTATTTAGGTTCCCTTTAGGTTGGGTGTTTTTTAGGAGCTTTAGAAATGTTTTGGGAAGCTTTGATTTTGATACTTATGGAAGAATTGTGGTTTTGGGTCGAAATGTGAGAACCCAGATCTGTTTTCTCGGCTGGAATCCAGACCAGGCGCCCGCCCACGTGGTGCCAGGCGCCCGCCTGCACCCCCTTTTCCAGCGGCCAAACCTTCTGTTGATTCAAGCGCGCGCTCGCCCCTACCCAGGCGCCCGCCCGCCCGCCTATTTGGGTTTTTGCCCTTTTTTTGTTTGTTTAAACTAAATGGCTTAACTAGTTTAGGTTTCCTTCTTCTAATTAACTTAAGATAGCACCGTGGAACACTTATTTAAGTGGAATCGATTCTTTTGTGAATAAATATGTATGGAATTTGATTGAGTATCATTTTGGGAATGTGGTTCATCCTTGATGTGTTGTTTGGATTGGTTACCTTTGTGGTAATTTATTTGGAATGGTTCCCTACTTTGGAACCTTAAGTTGTTTATTCATGCTAAAATATTATTACTTAGCATTTATTTGGAAGCCCAGCTGGCATATTTGTTGCATCGGGCGATGGGAAAGATTATAATGGCAAAGCCAAGTCCATTATAATGTTGACCATTGTTTTGCCCCTTCTATACCCCTTTTTCCAGATTGGCCTTGGAAAAGACAAGTTAGCTTCCTTTGTGAATGTATCTAGCTACCGAGCATGACTTTGTGGCATGGCTCTTGTCCCTTGTGACACTTTTATGGTTATTGGTTCCGGTACCGGGGGATTTCTCTTCAGCTTTCATGCTAATATGAAGATGTTGATTTGTTGATTATTGAAGCTGCGCAGCGATCCTTTATTTGGATGTATCGGTTTGAAAACCTTGGCTAATATCCTTTGTTATGTGTTTATTTCCGCTGCTATCTGATATATGATAATTGCTATGTGCTATGGGATATTTATTATTGTTTATTGCTTATTGCATCATAGCATGTCATGTAGTTGCTTTAGTAACTTATTGAGATTTATCTCACCCACTTTCTTTTATCTTTGTTTTTCCTTAACCCCCCCCCCATGTGCTAAGGATTAGTCTCGCTGATCACGAGAAAGAGGACGTCGAGTGTGGATACATTCTTTTGGGGAAAGTTGTTATAGGTTGGTTTACATTATATAAATGTGTAACCTTTGGGGTTATTTGTACCAAACATTGGCTTCACTAGGATTTGTGTATTTTGTAACTTTGGTGTATAAGCTTGTGGAGTTTATACTTGTTTTACTTTGTTGTTCAAATTGATTTACAAAACCTCGTGTTATCATCTTTTGGGTATAAAAGGAAATTTTTATCTCCATTATTTTAGAGTTTATTGTTTAAGTCGACGTCCAGATCGCGGTCTCGGGCCCGCGGGGTTCGGGGTTGCGACAACCAACCCAAGCTGATTTTTTTTTTTACCTCCATTTTTTTTTTCCTGCCATTTTTTGCTCGCCAACAAAAGTACTGTAACACTTTTATAAAGAAATGTAACATTTTTTTTCTCCCAAAAATGTACCACAATTTTACTGAAATAGATTAAAGATAACATGAGATTGACAACTAAACTAATGCTACATTTTATAATAAATGAATGTAACCTCTTTTTTTTTCTCAATTGCAACACTTTTCTAGGGTTTTACATTCAATTGAAAAGCAAAAACCGATTATATACATTAATTTTTACTATTTTTTAAAGAAAAAAAGTAACATTTATTCTATAAAACTGTTACATTCATCTATATAGAAAATTACAATCATATATGCACTGTGTTACATTTCAGTTATTACTTTTTCAAACCACAAAACTATTAATATTTTTTTTGGCAAAACTGCTGTTACATCTTACAATAAAGTGTTACATTTTTAAGACTAAACTGTTACTTTCTTCATAAAAACGTGTTACATTTTGTACGACGAGCAGCTCACTTTTTTGTGGGAAAAATATGTTTTTCTTTTTAAAAAAAAAATGAAACCATATCATGACATATCTAGTTTTATTCGTCTCGTCGAGACAAACACAATGTTATTTTTAGATTATTTTTTTCGACTTCAAAATCTCATGATATAGCATTTTAAAGTTATTGGATGTTTCTTTTACCCGTGACACGTGTCGTGATTTGGGAGAATGATGGGGCAGGAGCGGGCGGGGTCACCTTGGCGGGCATGGGTAAGATTTATGGGTGGATCCGTCTCACAAGGTAAGACGGTCTCACCCAAATGTGACTAAAGTAAAACACGTTTTTCAAAAACACACCCGTAAAATTTATAAATACATTCATACTAGGGGTGTCAGTGGTTCGGTTTGAACCGCGGTTCGAGACCGAACCGAACCAAACCGTATGGTTTGGTTTTTACACACCAGTGGTTCAGCTACGGTCTTGAAAATCAATAAACCGTGTGGTTCGGTTCAGCTCACGGTCTCACCACTGAAGTCGAACCAAACCAAACCAAGCCGAGCTAAACCGAACCGTTCAAACCGAACCGATGAGCTGAACCGAGGAACCGAACCACTAAACCGAACCATGTAATTGTTGGACCGTTGATATTTTACCTATGTTAATTATCCACCATTCATTTTAGGGAAACCCTATTTTCATTATTCACGTTTAAAACTTAGTTTCAATTCATTTAGTTTCTGGCTTTCAGGCAGCGGCTGCTCTCAACTCTTGACTCCATTCTTCCCAGTTCCTCTCCCCATCGCCTCCCTCTTCCTCCGCCTCCACCTTCCTCCATCTCAAGCATCCCTGCTCTACATCTCTTCCTGTAACCTAATTACGGACGAGACGACTGCGGTAACACCGTCTCTGCAATTTTCTCCTTTTCCCTCGCCGTCGTCTTCGACCGATCTACTCCGCCACCTTTACCAATCACAAACATGAAATAGAAATCCCCCAATCGTAAATTGCGTTTCATTTGCACGATATTATTTGATTTTCTTTGGCAAATGGTGAGAAATCGGGCTTTTCCCGTGCCTCCTAAGACCTCAACAACGTTGCTGCAGTCGAAGGAGCCGCCTTCGAATCTCTCTCCACCGTAGCATTTCAGCGGTGAGTTTTGATCGGAGCCATCGTATTCAAATTTGAGGTATTGCGTATAATTATATTGTCGGAGGTGTATCTCTTGAATATCATATTTTAGGATTGGGCATAACACTTTCCGTTTGGGTTTGATTATGATCTTGTAGTGAAGCTCGTCAATCTGGGTTGAGGGTGTTGGTATAAAATTGCTGAAAAGCCTGAAATTGTTACGACTGCCTTTAGTTTTTAGTTGCCGGCGACGTGATTTTCCAGATTCCGGCTTCAAATCAATCTTCTCTATAAGAGTAGTTCAGACCGCGGTCTGAACCGATATATCAAACCACGGTTTGAGCTGAACCGAAACGAACTATTGTGGTTTGGTTCAGTTCGGTTTGGAGTTTTTGGCGGTTCAGCTCGGTTTGAGATTTTCCCAAACTGATGATTAGCGGTTCGGTCTCTAAAATCGCTCAAACGAAGCTAAACCGAACCGTTTACACCCCCTAATTCATACATAGCTTGAAATTTTAAATAGTACCATAACGGGAAGCACAGTTACTACGGATAAATTTTACGGGTGTATAGTAACACCATTTCTTTTGCGTCAAGACTCGAGGAGAGAATAAACTCACTCATAAATTGTTCAAAACCCAAATAAATATTTCCACTCCACCCAACCAAGTCAAACACGCACTGACAGGCGCCCCTAAAAGCGAGAGGGAGAGAGTGCGAAGGCATGGTGTTGTGGTCGTATCCACCGACGCGCAACCAATTGGCCGTTTCCGTCATCTGCTTCCTCACCGGCGCCTCTCTATTCGCCGTCGGCGTCCACTTATCCTTCGCCAACGTAGCCCCTCAACAAGCTCGCACTAAAGCTCGCAACGACTTCGTCAAAGCCCGCCTCCGCAACTTCATCGACGACTAATCCTTTACTCATACAAACAAAGCTTTTACAAATAAAATTACGCTACATACATTCAATCCCTTCTCTATAGGTACAGTCCTTTTTCCTTGATTGCAATTTAGGGCTATTTTGTATATATGATGTATGATAACTCTATTTAGGGCTGTTGTGTTTGATAGATGACTGTGATTGTGGATTTGGATTTTAAAACAATATCTAAGTGGCTTTAATTGGATCCGGAATTTGCAAAAAATATGTAAATAAATGGAAATCCTTTGGCTATTTTGCTGCCCCACTCTATGAATTCAATTTTCTATTTTTGGTGTTCAATCAATATTATAATGTGATAAATTACACTCGTCCAGTTCCAATATGAGCATTCCTGTTTCATTTTCCAAGTGAATTGATGATATGCTTATTTATTGACAGAAATTAATCACATCTTTCTTTAGTACTTACTCCTTCCGCCCCTAAATATGTATGCCCAAATTTCATTTTAAGAGACATTCTGAAAATTTCTACTTTGTATACAATTTAGTGGCAAATATTCATATATATATATATATATATATATATTCTTGTATAATTCTATTTCCAAACATTTAGTTTTGCACGTATAAAGAGTAGCAAAAAATTTGGTGAAAAGCATTTACCGACAAATGTTTTTCCAAAAAAGACATTCATTTTAGGATTTTTGTTTTGTTTTGTTTTGTTTTTTTGAAAACTGACATTCATTTTGGGACAGAGGGATGAGTATGATCTACTGAAGGGATGAGTATGATCTACTGAAGTTAAATTTAGTAAATACAAGTTCAATCCTTGAAATCTAGTGGTATATATGTAACTTGATTTTTAATCCTCATCAATTTTTTAATTTTTTTTTAGAATTGTGAAAAATGATTCAGGTAGCTAACCATGTGTAATTGGGTCAATGACTCAATGGCTCAACTTGAGTTTAGTGTATGGATTTCGATGAAGAGTATGGGCATAGCTTAGTTGAAGCCTGATGCTTGTTTTAAACTCTGAAATAGAAATTAAAAACAATATTAGGAACTGTGTTCATTGATATTTTTAGCCCTGTTTAGATTTATGCTACTCCCTCCGTCCCAAAATAAATGTCCAAAACTATTCAAATTTCTCTTAATCAAGAGCAAATTTGATTGTTTTGGAACATTTATTTTGGGATAGAGGGAGTATATATCTGTGTGTCTCTCTCTTGTTTGGGGCACTATACATGAAAGCAAGGTGGGTGTTATGGGATGCCTTTTTGTAGAAATCATTATTATTAGGGAAAAACAGAAAGCTTCTCAGACTGGCATGAGTCATCATCTTAAAATCTCGCCAGCAGAAGAAAACTGAATTATATGAGATTCCATATTTAGGATAGAGATAATAATAGCTTCTAAAAGGATGCTATGAGTTTTCAACAATGTTCTAAAAGACGTCCGTCTAGGCCGCCTAGGCGCTAGGCGTTCATGAAACGCCTAAGTCCCGCCTAGGATATTATAACTATTTCGGAATTCTCAGCCCCGACTAAGCTCCGTCTAGACCCCCGCCTAGGCGCTGCTGCGGCGCCTAGCGCTTTTTAGAACCTTGGTTTTCAATGCATAGCAGAGAGTTTTACTTGCTTGTATTTTAAAAAAAAAGTTAATATAGCTAGAAACTGATAGAAATTGAGATTAATGAGTGAGATGGATATGGGATGTCTTGATTCCGCTTGGGAGAGAGTATTTGAAGAAAATCAGACCTGGGTTGATGGAAGTATTCACCAAGCTTTATTTATAGAGTAGCGATGAAAGAGTGGATAGCATCACGACTATATGCTCACACAACTTTAAGATGCTTGCTTATATTAGTGTAAGATCATATCCTTTTGATGTACTCCTAGATTCATCATGCTGTTAGGTTTCAAGTGTTTAGACTTTCCAGGCAACCTAGGAATTCTGCATCTCATTAAATATCACCCTACTTTACTTTTGGTACAAATCTCTGTTTTGCTAAATGGCATTTGACTAATGTATTATGTATACTCAAAATTAATGTCAACAAAAACTTCAAATTTTCTCTTGATCCAGAGAAAATTTTATTTTTTGAGGACATTCATTTTGGGACGAAGGTAGTATATAAACGCTTTTGGATGACCTTACTCCATCCCTCTCTTGCATCTCACCTGTGATGTTTTATGTGCCATTTTGCTTTTGTACAGGACTTTTATCTGCATCTCATCATTCGCATGTGTTTCAAACAATATATTCTGCTATTTTAAGGTAATATTTGAACGCGAAAAGTAGTACCAACTGACCCACGTGCCATCTTGGTTGGGGATTATGACCAAATGCTCCATTGTCTAAGGCCACCATCAGAAGCATCTCGGACTTTCACTTCTTCACCGTCTTTGCAAGGTAAATTACCAGACCGGTACTTTCACTTTCTTTGCGCTCATAACTTTTTATGCTTTCTCTTACCATGAATAAACTACAGGGACTCCAGCTGATGGTACCCCAGTCTCGAGCTCACAACAGTCGCCCGTAGTCAACCTAACAGATGAATACATATCTGCAGTTCAAACCACTTCCTATAGCGAGATAAAGATTCATCTCGAAAGCTCCTCCTACCAAGAAATAGGAGTAGAACAATTGAATGATCATACAGAAGAACAAATCTTGGCACATGTCCTTCACCCAAACAAGGAGTGCGTTGAAGAAGCACTACAATATGCCAGGCCCAGTACCCTCATTAGTCTTGTCTCGGAGTACTTTGAGCAAAGCGAGCACACCTCCCGTCTTTGCCTCCTTCTCCATCACAGTGTCCGTCGTGCCCGTTCCCTCTACGCCCCTCTACACGATCTCCTATCCGTTCTCCCCATAGACTCTGAATCTGATTTTCTCACATCATCCCAGTGTGGTCGAGTCTTTAATATCTTCCTCGAGTTTGACCAACTTGAAAACCCATTTCCCGACCCAGGGTCCCACAACTTTAATGACATGCGCTGCTGCTTTACTGAGCTCAAGCAACAGCTTGACTATCGTCTTGACAAGGCCCATTCCAGGATAAGACTTGTTCGTTATGCAACAACTGGCTCTGCTGTTTGTTTAATCGGGACGGCTGTTGGTGTGACCATATCTGCTGTAGCCATTGCGGGGCACGCCCTTGTAGCGCTTGTTGCATGTCCTATAATCCTTCCTTCATTTCTTCCCTCCAAGATAAAAAAGAAAGAGCTTTCTCATTTAGCACAACTCGATGCTGCAAGGAGGGGAACTTATGTCCTGCATAATGACCTCGACACCATTGATCGACTGGTGGCTCGTTTGCATACTGAGGTTGAGGGGGACAAGCTTCTTATACGCCTTGGTTTGGAGAGAGGCACGGACAAGCATTCTATCCAGGAAGTAGCAAAACAGCTTCGAAAAAACTACGTAAATTTTCAGAATCAACTTACAGATCTTGAGGAACACTTGTGCCTCTGCTTTGCTGGAATCAACCGTGCCAGGGCTCTTCTTCTGCAAGAGATTTGTCTCCATCAAACTGACACTTAATCAATTTGCTTAGAGCTGTTTCGAAGTCATTTTTTACTACCCTGATGAAGCCCTAAAGTACAACTGACGATGACTACCCTGGTGAAGAACTGAAATAGAAATCACAGGTCAATTGACTTTATTTCGAACGTATTTCGTCCCATTTAACTGGTGTAGAGGTATTTAGTTTCCGTCCTCCATTAACTTTCTTAAAAGTAAAGAATTTTCCATAATTTTTTGACATTAGAAAAAGATTTAGTGCTTTTTAAAACTATCCTCTTTCTTCTTAATTTTGTAGTTAGTGTAAGGCATATTTTGCCTTCACCAAGTCTGTTTGCAGCTAGTTAATTTTATGTGCTCCAAATTTTCAACACTTGCTCAGGATTGTTTGTTTATTCCTTATCTATACATGAAACATTGAATCACTTCTCTCATAAATTGTAGTATGTCCCTTTCTTACTGTAGTGTTTGCGTCTGTAAGTACTAAATTGTCATCAGCTCAAGTCACTTATAAACCCAGTATACGGAAAATACACCTCTAGATTGACTTCCCCCTACAGCATTATGCTTTGTTACTCTAGTTCCCAACATTGGCACTATGCTACTACATCCGTCCTAAAACGAATGTCTAATTTTACTCTACTTGGCCAGCCTGAAATTTGGTACTCTTAAGATAAATACTCCCTCCGTCCCGTAATAGATTTCCAGCTTGACTTGTTAACCTCTTTAAGGAATGTGCTTTACTTTCCTTATATAGAAACACAACACTTATTTCTGGAGGGATAAAAAAGGAAAGTTTGACATTTGTTATAGGACGGAGAGAATATTCATAATCGGGAAGAAAGTTTTGAAGTTCAGTGATGGGTGAACTATCCGCATTGTCTTTGTAGAGAGCTTAGAGCTAAGGTTGAGTCTAAAAACTTGAGGAAGAAGGAGAGGAAGAAAATGGAGAAGGCGGTGATGGAAGGAGGCCGGAGTAAGGGGAAGGGATGCATTTCTTTCTTTTTTCCTTCTCTTGTTCCGGTTATGTCTTAATTGAAACTGAATTCGTTAAATTCTTGGAGGGTATTAGTTGTGTGCTCATGACGTGACCAAAATCCTATATAGATAACTCCACTGATGGAGTGAGCATATTGTAAAAAAATGGAATATGGATGAGTAATTTAAAGTTTACCCAGAAAGTAGTTTTATAATATGGGCTAACAAATTAGTTGTGTATGCACTCAATGCATTAAGAAGAAATGGACAAACAAACTTAGAGGCCTGTGCATGATCAATTTTAAGCTGAAGATGATGTAGGAGACCAAACGAGCAGATCCGCCCGGATCAAGCACGCACGACCGTGCCGAAAGCTATGCACGACCGTGCCGAAAATCGCCAGAATGGTTGAGGCATGCGGAGTACTTGGCACGACCGTGCCAACAAAAGGGCACGACCGTGTCCGGCGGCAGTGCAGAATTTTAAGTCTGCGTCTTTTGTTTTATGCGTGTTACACAATTAGGTTATTTTGGGTAATTTGTTAAGTTAGGGTTTTGTTAGTTGTTAGTAGTATAAATACTCTTTCTTTCATTGTTTTAGGGCACAACTTTTATGAATTAATTGAATTTTATTCAAGGAGAATTTCTTCTCTTTTCTGGTGGATTCCAGGTTTTATCTGGTGGATTCTAGAGTTATATTGTGTTTGAGGGTTCATCGCTTGTGAACTCTTGTGTTTAGTGTGCAAATCACGAATACTATCGCTTCCGTACTGCGTCAGTTGGCATCAGAGCAGGCTTTATCCTGTCTTTTCGTCACTGAAGTATTATGGGGGATCAGGCTACAAAGGCTGATATCGATGTCATAACCACCGCTATTGCTGCCTTAACAACGCAGATTGCAGCGTTGGTAGCTGTTCAACAAGGTCAAAATGTTAATCAAAATCATCATGGTGAGAGAGACAGAGTTGATCCGATACGACGTCCTCAAAGGGCAAAAAATCGGGATGATGGAGTTTCCAGTTCCAGTTCCGATGACGAGGATGTTCATGAAATCAATCTTCGATTAGATCGTGCTCGACAACAGGAAAAATATTTCCTAGCGTTAAAGGACGAAGAACTCGACGAAGCTGACAAGAATGATCGACGTGTGCAGAAATATAAATCAATCAGAGATCTGAATCGAGCAGCAAGAGAGCGAGTGCTTAGGCAGCGACATAGGATGGAAGCCCAATTTTATGCTGACAAATCCGAACGCTACACTGTCCAAATTCAGAAACTGGAAGCGCGTAGATCTGCAGTTGTGAGTACTTGTGTTTGAAATTGAGATATTCATAGCAACATTAAAATATGAGAGTCGCCACACCGTTTTAATTATAGCCAAAACATTGAAAAAAGCATGTTAATGGGTTCGGGGGTCAAATTACGACAAGAGAAGAATATTTAACGTTATCACTCCTATCTCCCGAATGATCGGCCTTTCTATTTCTATCATGATGCGGTGTATGTTGTGTGCGGTGTTTGAGACCGAATCCGAAGATTGCCTACGTTTCTCTCAATATGAGAAGCTCAGGTCAGCGTAGTTCGAGAAGAATTTAGAATAGGCAGAAGAATCGGGATCATGCATAATGATGGGAATTTACCTAATGATTAGGGTTTAGAAGTAGTTCCTAGATCATGTTCGGGTTGATGAACCCTAGATCATCATCGGCTATGAAATAACATGTTAACATGAAGATTACAACCCTAAATCTACCATAAATAAGGTTTGTCACGACCCAAAAACCCGTCTCTATTTTATTAATAATTAATTAATTAATTATTTATTTATTTGATTTAAATATTTATGTGCGCATTTTATGTCCCATAATATTAATTTGTGTTTTAGCATTATTTGGTTGATATTGTGTTAAGTGGGTAGTAGGGATTTTGGTTTGGGTTATGTGTTAGTAGTGAGGGGGCCTAAGTGTAAGTTTTTAAATAATTTTAACTACTCCCTCCCTACTCTTCCTTCTCCCTCACTCTCATCCTCACCCTACTCCCTCTCTTCCCAGCAATCTCTCTCTCTCCTTGGCTATGGTAAGTTTTTCTTCTATCCTTCTTCCTTCATTTTCATCCTATTCCTCTCATCTTTCCTTATTTCTCATTTTATGAAATGTGTTTAGATCGTCGATAGGATCGCGTAGAATCAAAAATATTTGAATTCCGTCATCTTTAAGAAAGTTCAAGTAAGTTGCTTTTCCCCAATTTTTATGCTAAAGTGTTCATTTCATTTTCATATAATGCTTTAGTTGATACATTTGATGTTTGATTGAGTTTGAGATTTATTTGGAATTTATTTTGGGTTTTGGTTAAAAATGGTGATTTTGATGAATGTTGGGATTTGATCTTGGTTTTGGTTGATAAATGGTGTTGTTAAGGTCCCCTTTTTGGTTAGATGTTGTTTGGGAACGTTGGGGATCATGTTGGAAGTATTGATTTTGAGTGTTGTGAAAATAGGTAAGAAAAATGAAGAACCCAGCTCTGTTTTCCCGGCCAAGAACCAGACCTGGCGCCCGCCCGGGTTGGACCAGGCGCCCGCCTACCCAGCTTTTTATGCGGCCAGACCTTCTGGTAAATTAAGCGCCCGCCCGACCCCCTCCAGGCGCCCGCCCGCCCCCTGTTCCAGAAATCTTCCTTTTGCTTGGTTTATGACTAATGGCTTATCTAGTTTAAGTTTAATTACTCTAATTAACTTAAGTTAACATCGTGAAACACCTTATTAATTGGAATTGGTTCTTTTATGAATAAATATGTCATGGAATTTGATTAAGTATCGTTTCGAGAATGTGGGCCATCTTTGATGCGTTGTTTGGATTGGTTTACCTTTGTGGTGATTTATTTGGAATGATTCCCTACTTTGGAATCAATGGTTGTTTATCGTGCTAGTATTTTATTACTTAGCCTTTACTTGAAAGTCCAGCTGGTATTTGTGTGTGTTTCGGGCGATGCGAAACATTATGATGGCACAAGCCAAGTCCATTATGATGTTGACCATTGTTTTGCCCAATTATTACCCTCCTCCAGATTGGCCTTGGATGTGAGATGAGCTAGCTCCTTTGTGAGCATTCTAGCTGTTCGGTTTGGGATATGACTTTGTGTCATATTCCCTTGCTATTATTGGTTATTGGTTCCGGTACCGGGGGTTTTCTCTTCAAGCTTTCATACTACTATGAAGATGTTGATTGTTGATTATTGAAGCTGCGCAGCGACCTTTATTTGGTTATATCAGTTGGGAAACCTTGGCTAATATCCTTTGTTAACTGTTTATTTCCGCTGCTATCTGTTAAATGATAATTGCTATGTGCTATGTGCTATGTGATTTATTATTGATTATTGCATCTTAGCATGTCATGTAGTTGCATTAGTAACTTATTGAGATTTATATCACCCCCTTTCTTTTATCTTTGTTTTTCCTTAACCCTCCCCCAGGTGGAAAGGATTAGACTCGCTGATCACGAGACAGGACGTCGTGAGGGTTGAGCTTTTTGGGCAGTTGTTATTGGTGGGTTTACATTACATAAATGTGTAACCTTTTTGGGAATATTTGTACCAAACTTGACGTCACTAGAATTTGTATATTTTATTACTTTGGGTGTAAGCTTATGGAGCTTACACTAGTTTATATTTTGTTGTTCAAGTTGGATTTCAAAACTTTATGTTATCATCTTTTGGTATAAAAGGAAAATTTTTATCGTCATTATTTAAGAGTTTCTTGTTTAAGTCGACGTCCAGCTCGCGTACTCCGGGCCCGCGGGGTCGGGGTCGCCACAGTTGGTATCAGAGCTATGGTTTAGCTCTAAGTATAAGTCTAGGAGGACTAGTATGACCTAGGAGGGTAGTTGTGTTCGGAGTGAGTAACGGTTGATGTTTTATGTAGGTAATTGTTTCCAATGGCTAGAAGAAGAACGGGTGAAGGTTCTAGTGGGGCTCAGAATCAGAATGATCTTCGGGAAGAGAACCGTGCTATGTTCCAAGGCATGTTTGAGGCGGCCATGAAGGCAATTCATGACCAAGGACCGAGAGTAGAGCAAGCACCGCCACCCCGATATGGTTTGGAGCAATTCTTGAAACTGAAACCGGCAGAGTTCGATGGTGAGCCCGATGTGAAGAAGGCCGAACTATGGGTTGAGTCTATGGAGAAAATCTATGATGTGTTTGGGTGCACGGACGAGGATAGGGTCCGGTTTGCGTCTTATAAATTGGTTGGGGCCGCCGAGCATTGGTGGAAAGGAGTCAAGGCGAGTTGGGATGACACTCACACAGTGTATGCATGGGAATTGTTTGTTCGGAAGTTCAAAGAGCATTTTATCCCGGTAGTGGATCAAAACCGAAAGGAGATCGAGCTTCTCAACTTGGAGCAAGGTTTGTTGTCTATAGCTCAGTACTCGGCTAAGTTCACAGAATTAGCCCGGTATTGTGACTATCTTGTGAGGACCGAAGAACAGAAAGCTATGAGATTCATCCGGGGATTGAAGACTTCTATCCGTACTCAGCTTATAGCCCAGAGGATTGTGACATTCCAGGATGCGGTAGACCGTGCCTATCTTATAGAGCAAGATATTGGGGAACATAAGAGGAAGACCGAGGTAGCTAACCCGAGTAAGCAGGGAGCGCAGAGCAAGTCACAACCAAGGATTGATAACCGAGGTAACTTTGGGGGACAATCTCAGTCCCGAGGACAACCAATCCCAAGGAACCCCGGCACGACTGCCGGGAACCAAGGGAACCAAAATAGGAGACTTTGTTCCTATTGCCAAAAGGAAGGCCATTCAGAGGACCGTTGTTGGAAGAAACAGGGCAGGTGTACCAATTGTGGTCAAATGGGGCATTTCGCAAGGGATTGTACTAGAGGCAAAGGTCAGCCATCCGGGTCAGGAATTGGTACCACTCAGGGTCAGAAAAGGGATGCTACGGGGAAGCCCAAGGTCCAAGGA
The DNA here is from genome assembly GCA_026119855.1 of Campanula takesimana. NCBI lineage: Eukaryota > Viridiplantae > Streptophyta > Magnoliopsida > Asterales > Campanulaceae > Campanula > Campanula takesimana. The sequence continues at coordinate 42,377 of JAOWBW010002319.1, forward strand.
AGGGTATTTGCCATGAATCAACAACAAGCTACCGATGATCCATCCGTTATTGGAGGTATTGTTTCTGTGTTTAATGTGAGCGCACGTGCGTTAGTAGATCCAGGATCATCTCATTCATACATTTCTGTGCAATTTGCTTCCTTGCTAAATGCTGTATTTGAGTCTTTACCTTATGTGCTAGAGGTGTCGACCCCTATAGGAGAGTGTTTGGTGACTGATAAAGTCTTTCGTGCTTGTGATGTGCTTATCTGTGGTCATGTCTTGTGTGCGGATTTGGTAGTCCTTCCTATTCAAGATTTTGATGTTATTTTGGGTATGGATTGGTTGAGCAAGTTTCATGCTTCTGTCGATTGTCGTAGAAAGGTTGTTAATTTCTCTATCCCTGATGTGCCTAAGTTTACTTTTGAGGCTATGCCTTTGAGTAGAAATTTTCGTATCATTTCTTATGTGAAAGCTAGGAGATTATTGCACCGTGGTTGTGAGGGGTACTTGGCTAGTGTGCTTGGTACTAGGAAAGAATCCCCTAGTTTGGAGAGTGTTCGGGTAGTTAGAGAATTTCCCGATGTTTTCTCTTCTGAATATGATATGCCTCCCGATCGTGAGATAGAATTTTGTATAGATCTTTTGCCGGGTACGGCTCCGATTTCGAAGGCACCGTATAGGTTGGCTCCCGCAGAGTTGAAGGAACTAAAGGTTCAGTTGCAAGAGTTGCTTGATCGAGGGTTTATCCGCCCTAGTGTTTCCCCGTGGGGAGCACCGGTTTTGTTTGTGCGAAAGAAAGATGGTTCTTTGAGATTGTGTATCGATTACTGAAAGTTGAATCAGGTTACAGTGAAGAACAAGTATCCTCTACCTCACATTGATGATTTATTTGATCAGCTTCAAGGCTCAGTTGTGTTTTCTAAACTTGATTTGAGGAGTGGGTACCATCAGTTGAAGATTCGATCGGAGGATGTTCCGAAGACTGCCTTTCGCACTCGTTATGGTCACTACGAGTTCTTGGTTATGCCGTTTGGGTTGACTAACGCGCCTGCCGTATTTATGGATTTGATGAACCGGGTTTTCCATCCTTATCTTGATTCGTTTGTGGTGGTCTTCATCGACGACATTCTTGTCTACTCTAAATCTCGAGAGGAGCACGAGCAACACTTGAGGACGGTTTTATCCATTCTTGCGAGGGAGAAGTTGTTTGCGAAGTTTAGTAAATGCGAATTTTTGCTCGAGAAGGTTTCATTTCTGGGTCATGTTATTTCTAAAGATGGGATTTCTGTGGATCCTTCGAAGATTGAAGCCATAGTGGATTGGAAGAGACCCGAGTCAGTGACCGAGATCAGAAGTTTTCTGGGTTTAGCCGGGTATTAGAGAAGTTTTATAGAAGGGTTTTCGAGGATTGCTACTCCGATGACTCAGTTGACCCGGAAGGATGTGCCGTTTGTGTGGAGTGAAAAATGTCAAAGTAGCTTTGATGAATTAAAGAAGAGATTGACTACGGCTCCTATTCTTGCGTTACCGAATGGAAATGACGATTTAGTAATTTACAGTGATGCTTCGAAAGAGGGTTTGGGTTGTGTTTTGATGCAGAATGGGAAAGTGATTGCGTATGCTTCGAGGAAGTTGACCCTTAGTGAACAGAATTACCCTACTCATGATATGGAGTTGGCTGCGATAGTCTTTGCGTTGCATAAGTGGAAGCATTACCTATATGGAGCGAAGTTTGAGATTTTTACCGATCACAAGAGTTTGAAGTATCTCTTCTCTCAAAAGGAATTGAACAACCGACAGCGCCGATGGATGGAACTTTTAAAGGATTATGATTGTACGATTTTTTATCATCCGGGGAAGGCGAATGTGGTAGCCGATTCGATTAGTAGAAAGTCTTATGTGGCCTCGATGATGGTTCGAGAGTGGAAATTGCTTGAGGATGTTCGAGATTGGTGTCCTCGTGAATCGAGACATGGGGCTATTTTTGCGAATATCAGGGTATCTCCGACCCTAATTCAGAGGATAAAAGAAGCTCAAAAAGAAGATCCCGAGTTAGTGAAAGTAATGGGTAAAATGAAGGAAAAGAACTTCGAAGATTTTTCTATGGGTTCAAATGGGGTGTTGACTTTCTGTGGTCGCTTGTGCGTACCCGATGTTGGTGGAATAAAGAGGCAAGTTTTAGATGAGGGTCACAAATTGAGATATACTATTCATCCGGGTAGTACGAAGATGTATCAAAATTTGAAACAACACTTTTGGTGGAACAACTTGAAGAGGGAAATAGCCGAGTATGTTTCGAAATGTTTAACTTGTCAGCAGGTCAAAGCCGAGCATCAGAGACCCGCAGGACTACTTCAGCCGTTAGAGATTCCGGAGTGGAAATGGGAACATGTGACTTGGATTTCGTTACGGGACTACCTCGTACCCGTAGGAAGTATGACAGTGTTTGGGTAATCGTGGATAGACTGACCAAGAGTGCACATTTCTTGCCTATTGACATTAGGTACTCGATGGAAAAGCTTGCGACCCTTTACATTGATGAGATTGTGAGATTGCATGGGGTTCCGGTTAGCATTGTGTCAGATCGAGACCCGAGGTTTACTTCTAGATTCTGGAAGGCGTTTCAGGAAGCTTTGGGTACAGATTTGCGATTCAGCACAGCTTTTCACCCTCAGACCGACGGTCAATCTGAGAGGACCATTCAGATTTTGGAGGATATGTTGCGAGCTTGTTCGATAGACTTTTCCGATTCTTGGGATAGACATTTACCGTTGGTGGAATTCTCTTACAACAACAGTTATCAGGCTAGTATCGAGATGGCACCTTATGAGGCCTTATATGGGAGAAAATGTAGATCGCCTATCTGTTGGGATGAGGTCGGTGAAGCGAAGATCGTGGGTATCGATTTGCTTCAGGATTCAGTTAAGAAAGTTAGAATTATACGGGATCGATTGAAAACAGCCCAGAGTCGACAGAAGAGTTATGCAGATAACCGAAGGCGAGATCTTAGTTTTCAGACCGGTGATTTTGTGTTCTTGAAAGTATCTCCGAAGGTGGGTATTCGAAGGTTCGGGAAGAAAGGTAAATTGGCTCCGAGGTTTATAGGTCCGTTTGAGATTCTGGGAAAGGTGGGACTTCTTGCGTATCGACTTGCGTTACCATCATCTTTGGACCGGTTACATAACGTTTTTCACGTTTCTATGCTTCGGAAGTATGTTCATGATCCATCTCACGTGTTACCGAGGGTACCGGAGGATATAGAGCCGGATATGACCTACGAGGAACGACCGGTTCGGATTTTAGATGCCAAAGTCCAAGAGTTGAGGAACAAAAGCATTCCGTTGGTTAGAGTTCTTTGGAGGAATCATAATGTGGAAGAATCGACGTGGGAGCTTCGTGATGAGATAGAGAGGAAATTTTCGTGGCTTTTTAATTCGGGTAAGTCTCGTTAAAATTCGGGTCGGATTTTCTTTAAGGGGGAGTGAATGTCACGACCCGAAAACCCGTCTCTATTTTATTAATAAATAATTATTTATTTATTTATTTATTTGATTTAAATATTTATGTGCGCATTTTATGTCCCATAATATTAATTTGTGTTTATCATTATTTGGTTGATATTGTGTTAAGTGGGTAGTAGGGATTTTGGTTTGGGTTATGTGTTAGTAGTGAGGGGGCCTAAGTGTAAGTTTTTAAATAATTTTAACTACTCCCTCCCTACTCTTCATTCTCCCTCACTCTCATCCTCACCCTACTCCCTCTCTTCCCAGCAATCTCTCTCTCTCCTTGGCTATGGTAAGTTTTTCTTCTCTCCTTCTTCCTTCATTTTCATCCTATTCCTCTCATCTTTCCTTATTTCTCATTTTATGAAATGTGTTTAGATCGTCGATAGGATCGTGTAGAATAAAAAATATTTGAATTCATTCATCTTTGAGAAAGTTCAAGTAAGTTGCTTTTCCCCCATTTTTATGCCAAAGTGTTCATTTCATGTTCATATAATGCTTTAGTTGATACATTTGATGTTTGATTGCGTTTGAGATTTATTTGGAATTTATTTTGGGTTTTGGTTAAAAATGGTGATTTTGATGAATGTTGGGATTTGATCTTGGTTTTGGTTGATAAATGGTGTTGTTAAGGTCTCCTTTTTGGTTAGATGTTGTTTGGGAACGTTGGGGGTCATGTTGGAGGTATTGATTTTGAGTGTTGTGAAAATGGGTAAGAAAAATGAAGAACCCAGCTCTGTTTTCCCGGCCAACAACCAGACCAGGCGCCCGCCCGGGTTGGACCAGGCGCCCGCCTACCCAGCTTTTTATGCGGCCAGACCTTCTGGTCAATTAAGCGCCCGCCCGACCCCCTCCAGGCGCCCGCCCGCCCCCTGTTCCAGAAATCTTCCTTTTGCTTGGTTTAAGACTAATGGCTTATCTAGTTTAAGTTTAATTACTCTAATTAACTTAAGTTAACATCGTGAAATACCTTATTAAATGGAATTGGTTCTTTTATGAATAAATATGTCATGGAATTTGATTAAGTATCGTTTCGAGAATGTGGGCCATCTTTGATGCGTTGTTTGGATTGGTTTACCTTTGTGGTAATTTATTTGGAATGATTCCCTACTTTGGAATCAATGGTTGTTTATCGTGCTAGTATTTTATTACTTAGCCTTTACTTGAAAGTCCAGCTGGTATTTGTGTGTGTTTCGGGCGATGCGAAACCTTTTGATGACACAAGCCAAGTCGATTATGATGTTGACCATTGTTTTGCCCAATTATTACCCTCCTCCAGATTGGCCTTGGATGTGAGATGAGCTAGCTCCTTTGTGAGCATTCTAGCTGTTCGGTTTGGGATATGACTTTGTGTCATATTCCCTTGCTATTATTGGTTATTGGTTCCGGTACCGGGGGTTTTCTCTTCAAGCTTTCATGCTACTATGAAGATGTTGATTGTTGATTATTGAAGCTGCGCAACGACCTTTATTTAGTTATATCAGTTGGGAAACCTTGGCTAATATCCTTTGTTAACTGTTTATTTCCGCTGCTATCTGTTAAATGATAATTGCTATGTGCTATGTGATTTATTATTGATTATTGCATCTTAGCATGTCATGTAGTTGCATTAGTAACTTATTGAGATTTATCTCACCCCCTTTCTTTTATCTTTGTTTTTCCTTAACCCCCCCCAGGTGGAAAGGATTAGACTCGCTGATCACGAGACAGGACGTCGCGAGGGTTGAGCTTTTTGGGCAGTTGTTATTGGTGGGTTTACATTACATAAATGTGTAACCTTTTTGGGAATAGTTGTACCAAACTTGACGTCACTAGAATTTGTATATTTTATTACTTTGGGTGTAAGCTTATGGAGCTTACACTAGTTTATATTTTGTTGTTCAAGTTGGATTTCAAAACTTTATGTTATCATCTTTTGGTATAAAAGGAAAATTTTTATCTTCATTATTTAAGAGTTTCTTGTTTAAGTCGACGTCCAGCTCGCGTACTCCGGGCCCGCGGGGTCGGGGTCGCCACAAGGTTTTAATCTAAAGACATGAAGAACATGCGAAGAACATATTATGAACATATGAATGTCATGAAGAAAATATGAATAAAGATGTTAGGAACATGAATATTATGAAGAACACATGAATAAACATATTAAGAATATGAATATTATGAAGAACACATGAATAAACATATTAAGAATATGAATATTATGAAGAACACATGAATAAACATATTAAGAATATGAATATTAAGAATCTACATTAATAATATGGCAAGAACATGATGAAAAAGTTAGAAAACTTACCTATGTTGGCAAGAAATAAACCTTGATCTTCTTGGAATTCTTGAGGATATTCTTGGATGCTTGAATGACTTAATTTGAGAGTATTTTCGTCACTTGTGAGATCTCAAAATCCCCTCCCTTAAACCAAGAGGCAAGGGGGACTTTTTATAGCAAACTGGTGGAGAGATCTGACGGTCCAGATCACCCGAGGCAAAGAAGGCCGTGTGGCCAAGGTCGAAAGTGGCCGCGTGGCCAAGGGAAAACATGGGGGCCCGGCCATAGGGGGATGTGGCCGCGCGGCCAAGGTCATTGTTTTCTTGTTCTTCTTTCTCTCGCGTTCGATTTGATATGCCGTGCGTTCCGTAATTCATCCGGAGTAAAAAGTTATGACTGTTTTCGTGCCGACTGTAATTTAAGTCATTCTAGATTTTCCTAAAATAATGAGCTATATTTTGGGAATCCGGGACAAGTCTTTTGCAAGGTTTCTAATCCCTATAAAGTCCTTGTATATTTGAGAAAGCCCTAATAAACTCATTTTTGGATCGGGTACTAACAGTAGCCCCTCGGCGACGCTTCTTGCAAGGCAATGGAGGGTCGACGATAAAAGAAGGATTCGTTCTGAAACATGAGTTTCAAAATAGATGAAAGGTGATGGGACGGCTGAACCTTGGCAGGCGACCTACGTATCCTCGGAGGAATCAAGCCGGACGTAGTTCAAATCCACTGGTGGAATTGCGAGCAATTGTCCTCTGATGGAGAGTTACGCCTTCTGCTGGTGATAACTTCAAGTTGCTGGGGAAAAGTCCGCTGGGGATGAGCAATGACCAAGTCGGTCGAGTGGATGAACCTTTTCAGGCTTCCTACGTATCCTCGGAGGAATCAAGACGGTCGTAGTTCGGAGATACTGGGGAAAGAAGGAAGAAAGAAACGAGACATCGGACTCCTGCTGGGGATAACAATCCTACAGACACTATCCTGTATGAAGACCGAACATTCGTAACGGAAACGAGACATCAGGCTCCTGCTGGGGATAACAATCCTACGGACACTATCCTGTATGAAGAATGAACATTCGTAAGGGAAACGAGACATCAGGCTCCTGCTGGGGATAAAAATCCTACGGACACTATCCTGTATGAAGACTGAACATTCGTAAGGGAAACGAGACATCAGACTCCTACTGGGGATAACAATCCTACGGACACTATCCTGTATGAAGACTGAACATTCGTCAAGCAATAAAGTCGTTGTTCGGACTCTTCTGGGGAAAGGAAGTAAGGACAACAATGGTGCGAGACATATAGACGGCAGGATCTAAATAATCCTAAGATGGTAAAATGGTAATAGCCGGAGCTTACGCGATGTAGAAACAAACAAGCTTCTCTCAACCGCGACAGTTCTAGAATCATACATGATATAGAGGTAGACGGGCCTCTGTTAATCATGATGATAAATGCTGAACCTTACGCAATGTAGAAACAAACGAGCTTCTCTCAACCGCGACAGATCTAGAACATACATGATATAGAGGTAGACGGGCCTCTGTTAATCATGATGATCAATGCTATACCTTACGCAATATAGAAACAAACGAGCTTCTCTCAACCGCGACAGATCTAGAACGTACATGATATAGAGGTAGACGGGCCTCTGTTAATCATGATGATCAATGCTGGACCTTACTCAATGTAGAAACAAACGAGCTTCTCTTAACCGCGACAAATCTAGAACATACATGATATAGAGGTAGATGGGCCTCTGTTAATCATGATGATCAATGCTGGACCTTACGCAATGTAGAAATAAACGAGCTTCTCTCAACCGCGACAGATCTAGAACATACATGATATAGAGGTAGACGGGCCTCTGTTAATCATGATGATCAATGCTGGACCTTACGCAATGTAGAAACAAACGAGCTTCTCTCAATCGCGACAGATCTAGAAGACACATGATATAGAGGTAGACGGGCCTCTGCGAATCATGATAGTCCTAAGCAAGTGTTTGGGGCGCACGCAATATAGAAACGTCGTTTCTGTGAATTGCGGTGAAGATTCGGGAGAGATAGAAATTTTAAGTGGCTTTGCGGACCCAAAAGAATAATTTAGAGAAATATTTTGAGGCTTTCCGAGCCAAAGGATATATTAATTAACAGACTCTCGGGGAATCACAAGGATGATGAACTCTCGGGGAGTCACAAAGGTAGAGGACTCTCGGGGAGTCACAAAGGATAAGCAAACTCTCGGGGATTTACAAAGGTAAAGGACTCTCGGGGAGTTACAAAGGTGGGACTCTCGGGGAGTCACAAAATCGATGAACTCTCAGGGAGATAAAAAAAGATGATGGACTCTTAAGGAGTTATAAAGGGTGATGGAGTCTCAGGGAGTCGCAAAGGTAAAGGACTCTTTGGGGAGTAAAGGACGACCACAGAAAGCGTAGTGTTTGGGATCCACTTACCCTAAATTAGGAGGGAATGCATAATATGAGGCTACGAGCCATTGAGACCAAGGCATTAGGTAAGGGACATTTTGCTTGGTTGCTTAGGGGTAGGACCTAAGGGAGATAATAAGTATGGTAATCTCCTAGTCTTAAGATAGGGATGCCACAGATGCTATGGTTGCTTAGGCTTGAGATTATGTCTTGGAGATAACGTGGGTTTCCTAGGCTTACGGGCTAGGGATTAGAGTTCGTTAAGTATGAGGAGAGTATTGTATTATAGGCTAAGGGTTAGGGCTTTGGAGAGATTGAGGAATTTCCTAGGTTTGGGACTAGGGTTTCGAACAAGCGTTTCGAAAGAATACTGTATTCTAAGCATGATACCATGGTTTAGAGAAACTGGCACTAAGGACCAAGACTTTCCTAGGTTTGGGACTAGGGTTTAGAAATATCCTAGGCTTCGAGGCTAGGGCTTAGAGTTAGAAAGGTTGTGTCCTCCTAGGATTGAGACTAGGGATTGTTGGGAAGAGTCTAGCTTTCTAGGTTCATGCTTGGGAATTGATTTTGTGGAAGATTCACTAAGGTTGATGCTAGGGTTCACCATTTTCTAGGATTGGTGACTATGGCTCGGAAATGAACGTTGTAACCTAGGCCTTAGGCTAGGGTTTAAGTCTAGTGATTGTAAGCTTCCTATATTTTGAGACTAATGGTGTAGAAATTTCCTAGGTCTAGGACTAGGGTTTGAAGGGAGTGTTGAATCCTAGGCTCGATGCTAGGGTTTAGAGAGGATGATGTGGTTTCCTAGGCTTGAGGCTAGGGTTTGGGGCGAATGCGACTTCCTAGGCTTGAGGCTAGGGATTAGAGATAATTCGACTTCATAGGCTTGAGGCTAGGGTTTGGAGAGGATGTGACTTCCTAGGCTCGAGGCTAGGGTTTGGAGCGAATGCGGTTTCTTAGGATCGACGCTAGGGTTGATTAAGTTTTGGAAAGGGCATTGTATCCTAGGCGTAAGGATAGGGTTCAATAAGACGGGGAATTGAGATTGTAAATTTCCTAGGTTTTGAGACTAGGGTTTCGGGAATTCGGAAAGGATGTTGTATATGGGGCTTTGGAAGCTTCCTAGGCTTGAGGCTAGGGTTTCGAGGGAATGTGACTACCTAGGATCAAGGCTAGGGTTTAGGAAGGATGTAGCTACCTAGGATCAAGGCTAGGGTTTAAGAAGGATGTAACTTCCTAGGCTTTAGGCTAGGGTTTGGAAGGATGTAACTACCTAGGATCAAGGCTAGAGTTTAAGAAGGATGTAACTTCCTAGGCTTAGGCTAGGGTTTGGAAGGATGTAACTACGTAGGCTTAATCCTAGGGTTTGGGGGGAATATGACTACCTAGGCCTGAGGCTAGGGTTTGGAGAGAATGATATGACTACCTAGATTTGAGGCTAGGGTTTAGAGAGAATGATATGACTACCTAGGCTTGAGGCTAGGGTTTAGAGAGAATGTGACTTCCTAGGCTCGGGGCTAGGGTTTGGAGAGAACTCAACTTCCTAGGCTTGAGGCTAGGGTTTGGAGACCGGAAGTGTTTGAAGGTTGGTCTTGGTTAAGACTAGGAAAGTTTGAGGTCGGGCCAAAGAGCGATGGATTGGGATTGGATGATCCTAGTACCTAACGGTTTAAGGGTTTAGAGCGGGCATGACGTGTTTGGACCCTAGGGTGTTTGAAAGTTTAGGCTAGGTGCGAACCATAGGTGTGAGAGATAGGGTTCGGAGATGTGACCATGTTGGAGCTTAGGACAAGAATTGAGTCTCAAAGACTTGCTCGAGTACAATAGGTACCTAATAGGATTGGGTATGCTTGGGCACCTAAGTTTGTCCTAGAGGTCATGCGCGTGACCATGCTCGTTTGGCAATTGGGAAGGTAGTTTAGGGATGGGACCAAAGGTGTTAAGGACATGGGTTTTAACCTGATGGGTATTGAGATCTCTATGGCATGGCATGGTATGCGCGAGATACTATGTGCTTGAGCAGGTTCGAGGTTTGGACTCGTTGGGGGAGCGAGGTTTGAGATCTATGGAGTTTAAGGAGAGGATCGCGTGGATTCGAGGTTTGGACTCGGCTCGGATTAAGTAGGTAAGACCTAAGGGGTTGAAGGTCAGACTAGGAAGTCTTTTGAGGCTAAATGGGTGACAATAGGTTTAAGAGTGGCAGGGCCATGGTTTGGATATGGCGGTAGGCTTAGATGGCATTATTTTGGTTGGACCGAGCAGGCTTGGGAACTAAAGAGTTCTAAGGGTCGACATCTAAGGTTATAGACCTAGAGGGTAGACAATCTTGTGATCTAAGGGTTTAGGAGTTGAGACCTAAGGTGTGGGTCGGATATGCTAGACCTAAAAGATAGGCGCTTGGTAGACTCGAATGGTCTTGGGATCTAAGGGATCGCTCAACAGGTTAGACTGGGTAGACCTAAGAGGTTGGCCCTAAGAGGATAAGGGAGCCATGGTTTAGACATGGTGAGAACGGGTATGTGTTGGTAGGTTTGAGATCTAGGAGATCGGGTAGGCTCGGGACTGGTAGGTTTGGGACCTAATGGGTCACTCTAAGGAATTGGATTAGGTAGATTGGTTTAAGGTTTGAGGTTTTGGATAGAGCCGGTTTGAGGTTTTGGATAGAGCCGGTTTGAGGTTTGAGGAGTCACGCTACGAACTTGTGGAGGGTCGAGCTAAGGGGTTACGGTGTAACCTAGGTAAGACTCACTGGGTAGATTCGGGACCTAAAGGTTTTGAATCAGGTAAGCTTGGGACCTAGAGAGTCGAGGGTTTAGACCTAGAGGACTCCTAAAGTGTAGAAGATAGGGTAAAGGACTGAGTCGGTTTAAGAATCACAAAGATTGGTCCTAGATGGACCGAGGATGTTTTTTGCAATTTTGTGGAGCCCGATAGTGCGGGTTTATAAACAAAGTGTCGGGAAAAAGAAATCTTTTGAAAGTGTTATGATTTTATAAAGATGCCTTATAATTAATTACGATCCTAACGAATTCAAAGAACTCGTCACGCGCCGAGTTTGACGATGAGGGGTGCCCTTCCGCTAAGTATATCCTTGTTGAAGCCCCGGTATTCTCTGAGAAACCACATAGTCGACCCATCCTGTTGGGGATTTTCTAGTTTGGTGAGCGGGTATCCTCCCTCCTTTGAAAAATTCTACGTCGAGCTTGATGATGAGGGATGCTCTTCTTCTAAGCACGTGCCTTGTTGAAGCCTTGGTATTCTTTGAGAAACCACGTAGTCAGTCCTTCTTTGTTAGGGAAGCCCCAGTTTGACGAGGGCGTAGAGCGGGGTATCCTACCTCCTTTAAGACGCACCCTTTTTTTTTTCCTAGACCGCCCTTGCGGGTTTTCAATCTAGCGGGCATCTCTTTTGCGTAATTTTTTTTTTTTTTGAAATCATTCAGTCGACTCAAAAAAGGAAAAAAGAATTGTTTGAAAACACGCAGGGGCATTTTGGGGATAGTAAGAGAGAGAGAGAGAGAGAGAGAGAGAGTTCTCGTATATCAACTCTTCGGACAATTTATAAGAGGTGTATGTACCAACGGAAGGAAGCCCCTGCTTGACAGAAAATAAGTGTTTTGCTCTTCCTAGATTGTAGAACAGAAGACTTGTCGAGACATTTGAAAATTGTTTTATTCAAGATTCTCATTTGATTGCTCGAGAATGAACCTCGTTGATTGATTAATGAGTTCTGGTTAATGGGTAAACAAGTAGCCTCAAAATAAAAAATGTTTTGATCGATTGTGAGTGAAGAAACCATAAGTAGAAATATGGTGCAAGGGAGAAGAGAAAGAAGATTGGCTCGAGGTGGGTTGTGTATATTTTGGATCGAACCCGAAGGCTGCCTACGTTCTCCTCAAGGTGAGAAGCTCAGATCCGCGTAGTTCGGGGGGAGGCTCGTCTGATGATGAAGTTGGGTTTGAGTTTAGGGGTGAGAGGTTCGTTTAACTGAGGTGAGTTGTTCCTTGTCAAGGTGGGTAGCTCCGTTGTTGCTTGTTGCTTTGGATTGCTTCATTGTAGTTGTCATTGGCTGCTGCTGCCGTGTTAATCTTCTTTGTAGGGAAAGAAAGAAAAATAGAACATTTGAAGTGAAAATAAAATGAGTCTTTTACTTTTCTATGGTGATAGCCCCTTCTATTTTTCTATTTTTTATTTTATCTCTTTGTGCACACCATTTTTTTTTGCCTAGGCCGCCCTTTCGGGTTTTCAACCTAGCGGGCTTCTTTTTTGAACAATGCTCTAATTTTTGCCTAGGTCGCCTTTTTGGGTTTCAACATAGCGAGACTTTTTATTTTATTTTATTTTATTTGTACATGAAACATTGGGCAAGACGAGCCCCTAGTTTGCTTTCGCCTCTCTCGATTGTGAGGTAGCCTCCTTATAGTTCAAGCGACCTTTTGCTGGCGGCGTGCATCGTAGCCCCTTGATTTTCACCGGTAGAGCTCCATCGGATTGTCACGTGGTGCCTATAAATGGCATGAACAACTCCGTGCATGTCTTTTATATTTGCGATGGAATACGGATAGCCCCGGTGTATCGGCATGTAGTACTCATGAAGGGAACAAACAACCTCTTGAATTGTGGCAGCATGGATGTCTATTTGATGATGAGCAACTGCAATCCACGTCTTCGTCATGACCGTATGGAAAAGGGGTCTAATGGTAAGATGGGAGGTGTATGAGAATAGTGTATGGGAGAGGGAGAGAGTGTACATGAAGGGTGTACACGGGGTGAGTGTACAGTAGGTATTATATGGATAGAGTGTACATGGAGGGTGTACACAGGGGAGTGTATATAGGGAGTGTATAGGTATAGAATGTAGAGAGAAGAGAGAGTGATTCGTTCATCCCAATTGATCAAAGCATTTGTTATCTTGAGACTAGTCGTTTACTTAGTTATGTGAATGGTTTGCGGGTCCATTTACCTTTTAATGATTCGTCATTAATGATTAAGATTAAGATTAAGATTAATTCATCATACAAAGATATAGCAATCAAGTGAAAATGGTGAATAAGACAATTTTCATGGAATTTATTTATGCAAGATTATGTCTCAAGTCTAGAGAGAAAATAAAAGAAATAAAGACTCTTTTATTGGAACTAAAAGATTTAAACTGACTAGTCCAGGGTGGACTTTTACTTAAAGATATAAAAATTGTCCAAGGTGGACTTTTGACTAAGGACACACTAGAACCTACGAAGACTGAATGACCTTTTTTTTTTTTTTTTAAGGAGGTTGCCCCAATTTGCTCATTCTGATATCCAACCACATTCCTTAGGCGCGTGGCAGCGTTGGTTTGAGTTGTCGGGACGTGTCCTCTTTGCATTGCTTCCCTTGTTAACACTGCGGGATTCCTCCTCATTAATGTCTATATCGTCCTTGGTGCGTTGATGTGATCTGAAGTGAATTGATGAGAGATTTTTGCTAGCACGATCGTAGATCTCTTGCAGTTGATGACACGCCCCAAGTCCCGGGATCCCCTAATAGAACCTCGAACCTGGTGCGCGTACTAACAAGAAACAAGAAACTAACGGGAAACAGGAACAATACCTGTTAGAAACAAACTGACATGCTATATCTACTCAAGAATAAGGAGCTAAGATAGCTCACAACGAGTTCTAGACCAAGAAAATTAAAACCAAACAAGGTTACATACAGCGGAAGACATGCCTAGCAAATAAGCTAGCATCAAGAACTGTCTAGGGGCAACAAATACTACCCCAATACAAGCCCAGAGTTTATTAACTCATACAAGATCGTCCTTACCAAAATATAAAAGGACACTAACTTCGAACAAGAATATCCTGCTGAGTAAATTCCCAGCTAAGTCGAGCCTCACTGCGTACTATCCCCTGCTTTCCTGGGGAGGGGGAAACAATTAAACAAATAAAGGGTGAGATAAATCTCAGTAAGCTATTAACATGCAACTATATGTCATGTTATCATGCAATACAATTAGATACTCAACTAAACATATATCAAGTATCATCAAGTAACAAGTATAGGAGAGGCTAAGCCAACTCAACAAGTAATCAAGCTCAAGATACGATCAGGTAACAAGTAGTCAAGTAGTGCGAGAGGCTAGACCAGCTCACAAGATGCACATAGGCCTATCACGCATTGTACCTGAATCCTTCCTTATTCCTCCCAAGAATACTATTTGTTGTCGATGCTTTTCTAGCTGAGGACAACCAAGAACAAGAACAAGAACTGCTGTGCAGTATATAAGAAGACCTGGTAACCAGTGTCATCCACAAGAACAAGATCCACGAGGTGAACAGGACAGGAGTTAGCATTCACTTAGGTCAGGCTTATTGCTCCAACCAAGGAAGCTATGTCCTTACTATGGCCGGTAGTAAGGGGTCAGGCGGAAATACATAGGGACCCGATTGTCACTTAAACCCCAGCTCTCGCGACAAGCGTGAACCTATATATTTTCGAACAAGCAAGGAGAACCAGCTGGACTCACACAAGAATGCACAAGTAGATATTTACTTGAACTACGAGAACAGAACTCAGTCCCTTATTAGTGGACTATTCTTTATGCACCATGTAATCATGTATCATGTGCTCACGAGAATATGCACCATGTAATCATGTATCATGTGCTCACGAGAATATGCACCATGTAATTATGTATCATGTGCTCACGAGAATATGCACCATGTAATCATGTATCATGTGCTCACGAGAATACAAGTATCCATACGCAATTATTGCGAATACAAACCAAGATAACACTGGCACATAAGGTGTCCATGTAACACGATCAATCCAAGTAAGAGTCCATTAATAACAGACTTCAGTCAAGTACTAGGGTATATCACTTTGTCACATGCCAAGTTTGCACGTACATATTCATATCACGTTTAACACATTAAAGTGTCTATCACGATACCCTTACTATCAAGTAGAGCCCAACACCTTAGACTCTAAACACGTAGTAGAATAGGTCACCTTGTACCTAGACACAGTCATACTTCACGTATATGTATCGTTAGTAATCGAATACATTTTCTAACACATATTGTGTTCTGTAATCATTCTTATTAATTTAAATCGTAGTATTCACGATTATATGAATTATCTTCATATTACACTAGTCCCTATTTTCTTTAGGAACCATTTCAAGACAAGATATCTTCTTTATATTTTATATACTTCATTGAGTATATACACGATTAAAAACTAAATCATTTACACTTTAGTGCTTATTTATAGCACTTCCAATATACACGTATCAAGTTCAAGTATGTAGTAGAGTTAATCATTCTCTATCTAGTTCCATAACCCAATTCTTTGGTTATTCATACCATGTACCAATCAATCAAGAAGCCACATTCTATCAAGTAAATATATGCAAGATTTGCATATACACATCAAGACTCTTTCAAGTTTATTACCATACATCTATATTGGTGTCAAGGCACGTACAAGATTTTATAATCTTATATTCAAGTCTTAATCCAATTATTTGGATGTTCAAGTCATGTACAAGATTTTATTGTCTTATACTTCAAGTTAGTGTCTCATCTTAAGACATTCAAGACATTCAGGACATTCAGGACATTCAAGACATATACAAGATTTTATCATCTTATATCCAAGTTCTCAATCCATTTCTTTGGATGGTTAAACATGTACAAGAGTTAAACATCTTATACTTCGAGTTCAAGCTAGGTAGATGAATTATACATCTTTCACGTACTATTTTCCAAATCCTTTTCTTAGGACATTCAAGACATTAGTTGGTGCCCCTAAGGTGCACAATCATTAACTTCAAGACACATAAAAGAGTTACTACTCTTATACTCAAGTTATCATTTAATTATGATTCAAGTTCACATTTCATTCGTTCACAAAGGGACTATTTCCAGTACTAGAGTGTTCTACAACACTCATCTAGGTCATCTAGGGTAGTACCCTAAACCTAGACCAAGAATACTTCAAGTTCAAATTAAGTAAATGAGCTATACCACTCATACTTACAAGTTCTTAATCCCCTATATAGGATATTCGAGCTCAAGACACTAATTTGGTGCTCTCAAGGTGCACAAACATAGGTTCCAAGACAAGCATAACACATAAGTGCTTGTTCATAGCACTTTCAAGACATATAAAAGAGTTGTTACTCTTATACTTAAGTTCTCATTTGAGTTCTATAAGTGTCCATGTACAAGACTAAGTTCTCATTTTAATTAAATGAGTATTCATGTTTAAGACCAAGTTCTGATGCCCCTAAGGTGTCACAAACTTGCTAGGACATCTTATACTAAGGTTATATACCTTAACTAGAGTTACTTCCAACTTATACAAACTTTAAACAACATTTTGTTTTTCAGGTAACTGTGCGGTCGCCTAAAATGGCCTGTGCGGTCGCACACAAGCAGGTCAATTCCTTTGAAAAACCTTTCAGAAAGATGGGCGGTCGCCCAATGGTTTTTGTGCGGTCGCACAAGGTACCAAAATGCGAAATTTTCATTTCTTTCCCAGGTTAAGAAATCTCCATCCCAAACGTAGGAGTAACTTTTATTAACTCTTAGGCAATACCCAAAACATTATTTCAGCCTCAATTCATTTCTTTTACCGTCCCATAAATAATAGGACAATTTCCTTTTATTCCAATTTAATATTTCACCGACCCCAAAAGTATAAGTACAATTTTATATTATACTAATATACCCATTTAGGGATACTTCCATTCATTTCCCCGTACCACAAATAATGGTACAATTTTTCCAATAATATTTAAATCAAGTTACTATTTTACCGTCTCACGAATAGGAGTATAATTTTTCAATACTTTTTCAAGTTTCTTTTCCCAGGTGCTATTCATGCTTGTTATTATACGAATACTCCCTTCGTCCCAATTTTACAAGTATCACAAAAATTGCTCAAAACACAATTTTAACAAGAACAAGTAGCGAGAATAACATATATGCATGTTATTACAAATTAATTTCTGTTCGGCAGGAAATGCTCTATTCAGCGCCACAAATATTTATCCGAGACCAGAATCACGAACAGAGGGATAATTAAGCTCGAGGAGTCGAGAATAGGAAGAATTCCTAACTTAGCTTTTTCACCCAGAGAGAGCGTAAGAAATTTGGGGAGAAATGCTTCTGAGAAGAAAGCAAACCCACAAGATATACTTGACACTTTCCAAGAATTGCAATTTGGCCCCTCAAGTTCTAACTTTAACAAAAAGGCCCCTAAACTTTCAACTTTGACATTTAACCACCTTAATTTTCTAAAGTAGTTAAATAATTAACTCAAATAAAATAGCATATAAATACGCTAGCCAAAAATTTAACAAGCACGTCAAGAATTTAACAATTAAGTCAAATATTTAACGAGATTAAGGATGGGCGTTACATCCTCCCCACCTTAAAGAAAATTCGTCCTCGAATTTTTACTAGATCAAGATTATAACATATATAATCAGCGAAGAGAACTCAAGAACATCACGACTATGCACAGATACTCACAAATATTCTATGCAATTTAGATGTATCAATTATAACATCAAAACACATAAAGTCAAGTAGACTCGATTAGTCAATCCACTATATCGGTGAAACTTGACATATCCACTAGAAATAATAAGACTGGTCATATCCTCCAGATCACTGTAATACTGGTCAAATCCACTAGGCAATCTCAGATACTGAAGTCGTGGTTATCCATCGTTTCAATATTCAAAACTGACTTTACATATATCAATCCATCAAGACAATCCATCAAAAGATGTAGCTCTCGGTGTCAAATAGTTAACAATGGAGCTGCCTTTGAAATTCATTCATGAATCTCTAACAAGACCACGAAATCTCAAGAACACACGTACCTTGGTTGTTTCCACTTATAGGTCAACACAGATACTCACTTCAGACATCCACTACAAGGTAGATATATCCTCTATCAAGAAATTCTCAAGTTGAATCTTTAACTCGTTTAACTCAATCGAGGTCAAGAACATTAATCCAGATGTCAGCACTGTATTCGCACTGTAACAACTCAAGATAATCCAAATTTCTCATCAAGTAACAGGTATTACTCAGTAGAAATTCCACTGTCAAACGCATAGGTTAAATACCCAGTACAATCTCAAGAACCCTTTCTAGACTTTCAATGCAGAACATAAAGGTTATGCATAAATCTATCATGCTCACATATATAGTCAAGCATACTAGCATAGAAATAATTACCATCTATTGTGGTAAACAAGAATGACCTAACACATAGAAAGTCAATTCATGACACGTATCACATCAATGTCCCATACTGGTGACACGACCAAATTAACATAGAACGTATAAGGTGTTATCACCCATACTTCTATCAAGCTCTTACTAATAACAATATCAACACGTAGTCTCTTACTAGAGAATACACTTCCACGCAATTCACGAGATAAGGACAAGCATGCATATATAGCACGAAACAATGTCCACTAGACAAGATAGATACGCCTAAGTCTTTAAAGACTCGCGCCCTCGATTCTCAAACCATCTAATCCAATTGGATCAACACTATCAACACCAGTCCTATGCCTGGTATAACAACAAGTAACGAAGCACTCGGCGTCGAAAACACACCCAAGACTAACCCAACCTAGGCCATAGACCCTATCCAGGCTTAGAGCTAAACCATAGCTCTGATACCACACTGACACGCCCCAAGTCCCGGGATCCCCTAATAGAACCTCGAACCTGGTGCGCGTACTAACAAGAAACAAGAAACTAACGGGAAACAGGAACAATACCTGTTAGAAACAAACTGACATGCTATATCTACTCAAGAATAAGGAGCTAAGATAGCTCACAACGAGTTCTAGACCAAGAAAATTAAAACCAAACAAGGTTACATACATCGGAAGACATGCCTAGCAAATAAGCTGGCATCAAGAACTGTCTAGGGGCAACAAATACTACCCCAATACAAGCCCAGAGTTTATTAACTCATACAAGATCGTCCTTACCAAAATATAAAAGGACACTAACTTCGAACAAGAATATCCTGCTGAGTAAATTCCCAGCTAAGTCGAGCCTCAGTGCGTACTATCCCCTGCTTTCCTGGGGGGGGGAAACAATTAAACAAATAAAGGGTGAGATAAATCTCAGTAAGCTATTAACATGCAACTATATGTCATGTTATCATGCAATACAATTAGATACTCAACTAAACTTATATCAAGTATCATCAAGTAACAAGTATAGGAGAGGCTAAGCCAACTCAACAAGTAATCAAGCTCAAGATACGATCAGGTAACAAGTAGTCAAGTAGTGCGAGAGGCTAGACCAGCTCACAAGATGCACATAGGCCTATCACGCATTGTACCTGAATCCTTCCTTATTCCTCCCAAGAATACTATTTGTTGTCGATGCTTTTCTAGCTGAGGACAACCAAGAACAAGAACAAGAACTGCTGTGCAGTATATAAGAAGACCTGGTAACCAGTGTCATCCACAAGAACAAGATCCACGAGGTGAACAGGACAGGAGTTAGCATTCACTTAGGTCAGGCTTATTGCTCCAACCAAGGAAGCTATGTCCTTACTATGGCCGGTAGTAAGGGGTCAGGCGGAAATACATAGGGACCCGATTGTCACTTAAACCCCAGCTCTCGCGACAAGCGTGAACCTATATATTTTCGAACAAGCAAGGAGAACCAGATGGACTCACACAAGAATGCACAAGTAGATATTTACTTGAACTACGAGAACAGAACTCAGTCCCTTATTAGTGGACTATTCTTTATGCACCATGTAATCATGTATCATGTGCTCACGAGAATATGCACCATGTAATCATGTATCATGTGCTCACGAGAATATGCACCATGTAATTATGTATCATGTGCTCACGAGAATATGCACCATGTAATCATGTATCATGTGCTCACGAGAATACAAGTATCCATACGCAATTATTGCGAATACAAACCAAGATAACACTGGCACATAAGGTGTCCATGTAACACGATCAATCCAAGTAAGAGTCCATTAATAACAGACTTCAGTCAAGTAGTAGGGTATATCACTTTGTCACATGCCAAGTTTGCACGTACATATTCATATCACGTTTAACACATTAAAGTGTCTATCACGATACCCTTACTATCAAGTAGAGCCCAACACCTTAGACTCTAAACACGTAGTAGAATAGGTCACCTTGTACCTAGACACAGTCATACTTCACGTATATGTATCGTTAGTAATCGAATACATTTTCTAACACATATTGTGTTCTGTAATCATTCTTATTAATTTAAATCGTAGTATTCACGATTATATGAATTATCTTCATATTACACTAGTCCCTATTTTCTTTAGGAACCATTTCAAGACAAGATATCTTCTTTATATTTTATATACTTCGTTGAGTATATACACGATTAAAAACTAAATCATTTACACTTTAGTGCTTATTTATAGCACTTCCAATATACACGTATCAAGTTCAAGTATGTAGTAGAGTAATCATTCTCTATCTAGTTCCATAACCCAATTCTTTGGTTATTCATACCATGTACCAATCAATCAAGAAGCCACATTCTATCAAGTAAATATATGCAAGATTTGCATATACACATCAAGACTCTTTCAAGTTTATTACCATACACCTATATTGGTGTCAAGGCACGTACAAGATTTTATAATCTTATATTCAAGTCTTAATCCAATTATTTGGATGTTCAAGTCATGTACAAGATTTTATTGTCTTATACTTCAAGTTAGTGTCTCATCTTAAGACATTCAAGACATTCAGGACATTCAGGACATTCAAGACATTCAAGACATATACAAGATTTTATCATCTTATATCCAAGTTCTCAATCCATTTCTTTGGATGGTTAAACATGTACAAGAGTTAAACATCTTATACTTCGAGTTCAAGCTAGGTAGATGAATTATACATCTTTCACGTACTATTTTCCAAATCATTTTCTTAGGACATTCAAGACATTAGTTGGTGCCCCTAAGGTGCACAATCATTAACTTCAAGACACATAAAAGAGTTACTACTCTTATACTCAAGTTATCATTTAATTATGATTCAAGTTCACATTTCATTCGTTCACAAAGGGACTATTTTCCAGTACTAGAGTGTTCTACAACACTCATCTAGGTCATCTAGGGTAGTACCCTAAACCTAGACCAAGAATACTTCAAGTTCAAATTAAGTAAATGAGCTATACCACTCATACTTACAAGTTCTTAATCCCCTATATAGGATATTCGAGCTCAAGACACTAATTTGGTGCTCTCAAGGTGCACAAACATAGGTTCCAAGACAAGCATAACACATAAGTGCTTGTTCATAGCACTTTCAAGACATATAAAAGAGTTGTTACTCTTATACTTAAGTTCTCATTTGAGTTCTATAAGTGTCCATGTACAAGACTAAGTTCTCATTTTAATTAAATGAGTATTCATGTTTAAGACCAAGTTCTGATGCCCCTAAGGTGTC
The DNA here is from genome assembly GCA_026119855.1 of Campanula takesimana. Lineage (NCBI taxonomy): Eukaryota > Viridiplantae > Streptophyta > Magnoliopsida > Asterales > Campanulaceae > Campanula > Campanula takesimana. The sequence continues at coordinate 64,076 of JAOWBW010002319.1, forward strand.
ACAACACTTGCTAGGACATCTTATACTAAGGTTATATACCTTAACTAGAGTACTTCCAACTTATACAAACTTTAAACAACATTTTGATTTTCAGGTAACTGTGGCGGTCGCCTAAAATGGCCTGTGCGGTCGGACACAAGCAGGTTAATTCCTTTGAAAAACCTTTCAGAAAGATGGGCGGTCGCCAAGGGTTTTTGTGCGGTCGCACAAGGTACCAAAATGCGAAATTTTCATTTCTTTCCCAGGTTAGAAATCTCCATCCCAAACGTAGGAGTAACTTTTATTAACTCTTAGGCAATACCCAAAACATTATTTCAGCCTCAATTCATTTCTTTTACCGTCCCATAAATAATAGGACAATTTCCTTTTATTCCAATTTAATATTTCACCGACCCCAAAAGTATAAGTACAATTTTATATTATACTAATATACCTATTTAGGGATACTTCCATTCATTTCCCCGTACCACAAATAATGGTACAATTTTTCCAATAATATTTAAATCAAGTTACTATTTTACCGTCTCACGAATAGGAGTATAATTTTCAATACTTTTTCAAGTTTCTTTTCCCAGGTGCTATTCATGCTTGTTATTATACGAATACTCCATTCGTCCCAATTTTACAAGTATCACAAAAATTGCTCAAAACACAATTTTAACAAGAACAAGTAGCGAGAATAACATATATGCATGTTATTACAAGTAAGGGGAAGCTAATAACTTACCTAGTCAAAAATCAAGTTGACCCAAATTAATTTCTGTTCGGCAGGAAATGCTCTATTCAGCGCCACAAATATTTATCCGAGACCAGAATCACGAACAGAGGGATAATTAAGCTAGAGGAGTCGAGAATAGGAAGAATTTCTAACTTAGCTTTTTCACCCAGAGAGAGCGTAAGAAATTTGGGGAGAAATGCTTCTGAGAAGAAAGCAAACCCACAAGATATACTTGACACTTTCCAAGAATTGCAATTTGGCCCCTCAAGTTCTAACTTTGACAAAAAGGCCCCTAAACTTTCAACTTTGACATTTAACCACCTTAATTTTCTAAAGTGGTTAAATAATTAACTCAAATAAAATTGCATATAAATATGCTAGCCAAAAATTTAACAAGCACGTCAAGAATTTAACAAATAAGTCAAATATTTAACGAGATTAAGGATGGGCGTTACAGTTGATCCCAAACACCACCTTGGATTATCGTGGCTAACTCTTTGAGCTTTTCGGAGATGCTTTGTCTCTCCTTTGAATGACGAGTCTCTTGTTCCTCAAGTGCTTTGGCCAACTCCGTCCTATGACGTCTTCGGCATGACGTCTATTTCTCATGTCAATGATCATCTTCAAGTCTTCTATGTGCCTTTTCTCTTGGGCGTTGAGTTGTTCGGCCACGCAGGCAAGGGCCATCTCGAAGTACTTTGACGACATGTAGGCGACCTATAGTAGTGATTTGAGGTACATTAAACATTTTGCATTTAGTTAGGCACATAATTAATGACAAGGCATTGTTATAAAATCAATTTTGGAAAAGAGTCGGTCTCCACACTTTTGTAATGCATTTTTTGACAAAAATTTGAAAGTTTGACCGGGCCGAAGTTGCCTACGTTCCCCTTACCATGAGGGAGAGGTCCCACACAATAAGAGGCTCAGGTCACCATAGTTCGAGTCAAGTTAGACTTAAAAAAGAGGTGAGAGTTGACTACAGGGATCAATTTGGTAAAGTCCGGGTACTTTTTAGATAAAGAGTGACCTTTGGGGATCAAAAAGGGGGAGATGACTCGGTCCTTGGTCAAGTATAGGTGAGAGAGTCCTATCAAGTCGGGTAAGGTTTGACTTAAGGTTTGACCTAGGTAGGTCTAGAGGTTGGTCAAGAAAGACCGCGTCGATAATGGTGGGTTTACCTAGATGGGTAAAGGATAGGTCGACCTAAATGAGAAGGGTAGGATTGACCTATATGGTGAATGGATCAAGATAGCGGGTTGTAGCGGGTTGCCTATGGGATGATCTAAGCGGGATAGACGTGGTTTGACCTAAGCGGTCGGAAATTGACCTAGAAGGATCAAAGGGAGGCAGGTCAACCTAAGCGGGTTGGTTGACCAAAGGATGTTGGGGATTGACCTAGATGGATCTAAGATAGGTAAGTCGACCTAAGCAGGTTAAGGATTGACCTAGATGGGTCAAAGGTGAAGGGGTAGTTTTTAACCTAAGACGGACAAGTAGACCTAGATGGGTCGAGGATGGTGTGCGGACCTAGACGGGTCGAGACGGGTTGACCTAGGTAGGCCAGGACGACGGTGGGTTAAATATGATAAGTAATGACCTAGGTGGGTCAAGATGGCGGTTTGACCTAAAAGGGTCGAAGGTCAAAGGTTATTGGGTTGACCTAAGGGGTCAAAGGGTGTCCTAAGGGGATAAGGTTGACCAAAGGGGTCAAAGTTTGACTTAAACGGATAAGATTGACCTAGGGGGTCAAAGGTTGACCTAAAAGGTCGAAGGTGATAGAGGTAGACCTAGGAGGTCAAAGGCAGATAGAGTTGACCTAGGGGGTCAAAGATAGACCTAGGAGGTCAAAGGTAGACCAAAGAGGTCAAAGGCGGATAGGGTTGACGTAGGGGGTCAAAGATAGACCTAGGAGGTCAAAGGTAGACCTAAGAGGTCAAAGGCGGATAGGGTTGACCTAGGGGGTCAAAGATAGACCTAGGAGGTCGAAGGTAGACCTAGGAGGTCGAAGGTGATAGGGATGACCAAGGGGGTCGAAGGTTGACCTAAGAGGTTAGAGGGTGATAATGTTGACCTAGGGGGTCAAAGGTTGACCTAGGAGGTCAAGGGTTGACTTAGGGGGTCAAAAGTTGACCTAGGAGGTCGAAGGCGGATAAGGTTGACCAAGGGGGTCAAGGGTTGATAAGGTTTTGACCAATAGCAGGTCGAGATGAAGGGTAGACCCAAATGGATCACAATGATGGGTAGACCTAGACGGGTCAAACGTAATGGTTAGGTAACCTAGATAGGTCAAGATGACGAGTTTTGACAGATGGACCAATGGATGAGCGATGGACCTTGGAGGTCGCCTAAATGCAATGCACATTTTATTTTACGAAAAGTTTTGTATTATTTACATCCTAATTGGTTGGTCCAAGGAGTGTCCTAATCTCTATGTGTGGGTTGACACGGGTAGGATAAAAGGTTCCCACCGCTCATGGAGCGTACACGGTGGGTGGAATGAACGAGTGACTCGAAAAAATGGCGGCAGTAGCACCACTAATTCCCGCACCTCGTGCATTCCGGGGGTAATAAGGGACATGTGCAGTGCTGACACGGACTAGTGGTAGTGTGTGGCAAGAAACTAATTCTTTTTAAGGAGAAAAAGAAAAGTTTTAATGTTTTGAATGATGCAATGTAATGCAAGAAAGGGAGAAGAGGGAGAGGATAAGAATGTACAAGGGAGCATAGCAAAATCTCGTTTGACCTTAGTACTATGGCGAAAGTACAAAAAATACATGTATTGAAAAGATACAAGGCACACGTATTATCATGGAAAAAATACAATGTGCACGTGCAAACATGGCATAGTGTGAGGTGCATGTGAAAACATGGCAAAGTGTGAGGTGCATGTGAAAACATGGAAAAGTGTGAGGTGCATGCGAAAACATGGAAAACATCATGATGTAAACGAAAGTTAGACCCACTAAGTTTTGAAAAAGTTTCAAAGCAGTCCCCAGCAGAGTCGCCACTGTGAATACGTGTGTTTGAAATTGAGATATTCATAGCAACATTAAAATATGAGAGTCGCCACGCCGTTTTAATTAAAGCCAAAACATTGAAAAAAGCATGTTAATGGGTTCGGGGGTCAAATTACGACAAGAGAAGAATATTTAACGTTATCACTCCTATCGCCCGAATGATCGGTCTTTCTATCATGATGCGGTGTATGTTGTGTGCGGTGTTTAAGACCGAATCAGAAGATTGCCTACGTTCCTCTCAATATGAGAAGCTCAGGTCAGCGTAGTTGGAGAAGAATTTAGAATAGGCAGAAGAATCGGGATCATGCATAATGATGGGGAATTACCTAAAGATTAGGGTTTAGAAGTAGTTCCTAGATCATGTTCGGGTTGATGAACCCTAGATCATCATCGGCTATGAAATAACATGTTAACATTAAGATTACAACCCTAAATCTATCATAAATAAGGTTTTAATCTAAAGACATGAAGAACATGCGAAGAACATATTATGAACATATGAATGTCATGAAGAAAATATGAATAAAGATGTTAGGAACATGAATATTATGAAGAACACATGAATAAACATATTAAGAATATGAATATCATGAAGAACAAATGGATAAACATATTAAGAATATGAATATTATGAAGAACACATGAATAAACATATTAAGAATATGAATATTATGGATCTACATTAATAATATGGCAAGAACATGATGAAAAAGTTAGAAAACTTACATATGTTGGCAAGAAATAAACCTTGATCTTCTTGGGATTCTTGAGGATATTCTTGGATGCTTTAATGACTTAATTTGAGAGTATTTTCGTCACCTGTGAGCTCTCAAAATCCCCTCCTTTAAACCAAGAGGCAAGGGGGACTTTTTATAGCAAACTGGTGGAGAGATCTGACGGTCCAGATCACCCGAGGCAAAGACGGCCGCGTGGCCAAGGTCAAAAGTGGCCGCGTGGCCAAGGGAAAACATGGCCGCCCGGCCATGGCGGGATGTGTCTGCGTGGCCAAGGTCATTGTTTTCTTGTTCTTCTTTCTCTCGCGTTCGATTTGATATGCGGTGCGTTCCGTAATTCACCCGGAGTCAAAAGTTATGACTGTTTTCGTGCCGACTGTAATTTAAGTCATTCTAGATTTTCCTAAAATAATGAGCTATATTTTGGGAATTCGGGACAAGTCTTTTGCAAGGTTTCTAATCCCTATAAAGTCCTTGTATATTTGGGAAAGCCCTAATAAACTCATTTTTGGATCGGGTACTAACAGCAGTTTATGAACGTGCTGAAGAAGAACGTCGTCGCTCAGTTCGAAGTATTGTTGCAAAATAGCAAAAATTGTGCTTAAGAAGAACGTCGCGGGGAAATTCTCCACGCGTCGATCTGATTGAAGGGAAAGATTCAGATTCAAACGGAGAAGATTTAGTGGCAGTCAAATCTACGAATCAGGATCTACAAATATTGAACGAAGTTTTCAATGGAGAGAAGAGTAGTAATTATTTTCTGTCCTGGTTGAAGATTCAGTTTCAAATGTGACAGTTCAAGAATCAAATAATGAAGGTTTGATTATTTATTGTGGAAAATTCGTTTTGCATTGAATTGTGCTTAAGGAGTCGATCTACTCAAAATATTTATTCAAGTGGGACGGAACTTTCCAAGCTTCGGAGATGAACTCGGGGACCGAGTTCTTTTGAAGAACGGGTGACTGATGTAGGAGACCAGACGAGCAGATCCGCCCGGACCAGACCAGCGATCCGCCCGGATCAAGCACGCACGACCGTGCCGAAAGCTATGCACGACCGTGCCGAAAGCTATGCACGACCGTGCCGAAAATCGCCAGAATGGTTGAGGCATGCGGAGTACTTGGCACGACCGTGTCTGGCGGCAGTGCATAATTTTAAGTCTGCGTCTTTTTGTTTTATGCGTGTTAAACAATTAGGTTATTTTGGGTAATTTGTTAAGTTAGGGTTTTGTTAGTTGTTAGTAGTATAAATATTCTTTCTTTCATTGTTTTAGGGCACAACTTTTATGAATTAATTGAATTTTATTCAAGAAGAATTTCTTCTCTTTTCTGGTGGATTCCAGGTTTTCTCTGGTGGATTCCAGGTTATTGTGTTTGAGGGTTCATCGCTTGTGAACTCTTGTGTTTAGTGCGTTAATCACGAATACTATCGCTTCCGTGCTGCGTCAGAAGATGTCAAAAGATTCCCCTCTTCAAGGAAATCAAACAGTTTATAAGGATGACAAAGTCTCAAATACACCGGCCGCATGGCTGTGCAGCGGGCACACCCGCCCGACCCGCCACGCCTGCCCCGCCCCACCCGCCCCGCCTATCCTCCAGCCCCAGCATGACACGTGGCGCGCTGTGAGCCACTCGCTGGTTCACCCAACCGCGTGCTGCCACGTGTCCCATTAAAAAAAAAACCCATTAACTTTAAAATGCTATATCTTGAGATTTATAACTCAGAAAAAAAAAAATTAAAAATAACGTTATGTTCGTCTCGACGAGACGAATAAAACTACATAAGTCATGATATGGTTTGATTTTTTTTTTTAAATATTTTTTTACACACAAAAAGTTTTGAGTTGCTTGTCAGCTGAGATGTAACACTCTGTTCTAATAAAAGTAACAGTTTCATATTCAAAAAGTAACACTTTTTACAGGCAAATGTAACAGCAATTTTACAAAAAAAAATTGGGTTTGCATTTCAATTGTTACTTTCTCTATAAAAAATTGTTACATTTCAGATATAATGTTACATTAAAGAATATAAACTGTTACAATTGAGAAAAAAAATGTTACATTCATTTTTTTATAAAATGTAACATTAGTTTAGTTTGTTAAGCTTATGTTAATTTTGAAAAAAAAAGTGTTACATTTGAAAAAAATGAGTGTTACATTCCTTTATAAAAAGTGTTACATTAGTTTTAGTTGCCAATCTTTATGTTATCTTTTATCTATTGCAGCAAAATTGTGGTACATTTTTTATAAAAAAAGTGTTACATTTGAAAGAAAAAGTGTTACAATTCATTATAACAAGTGTTACTTTTGTTGGGAGGAAAAAAAGCTTTGGTTGACAAAAAAAAAAAATCAGAAAAAAAAAAAAAAAAATAGGCTGACCTGGCACCGCCGCACAGCGTGCTGTGCGACGGTTGCACAGGAGAGTGCCTCTATAAGGATATATATGTACTGGTTTTGTTCTCAAAGAGTTTGAATATTGAATTTCTTGTGTCAAACGAATATTGTTTTCCTTTCCCTCCAAATAAATCACTACTAGTAAATAGTAGGTTTTGGGAGTTTCTCCATAATTTATAAAAAGTCTATTTTTTAATATTGGCATTACACTTAAACCTTAAAACTTAAAACTTAAACCTTAAACCTTAAACTCTAAATCATAAGCCTTAAACCCTATAAAAACATGACTTTTTATAACTTATCATCAACATAACCGTAGCCTACCACTTTCCACTTTTTGACCCCTTTGCCAAAAGGGGGTAAATTGCCCCCATTACGTTTTCAAATTGTACCCATTTTGCTCTAGCGAAGAATTTCTTTTTTACCATTAAATACTCTTTTCATCTGAAATTGATAGTCCTGACTTTTCAAATATTTTAAAGTTACATTTTAAGTTTTGGAAATTCATGATTTTGAAGTAATTGTTTTGAAAAATTAACTAACTTTTTGCGACAAGCATAAAAAAGAAAAAAAAAAAAAGAAAAAAGAAAAAAAAAAGAACTGAAAATATTATTTCAGGACAGGATATTATAACTATGCCCATGTGTCTGTATTATAATATTTCCCTCATTATAAAATCACAATATTTTATTTTCAGTAATTTCTTGAGTCCCCTAAATATATATATATATATATATATATATATATGGCTAGGGCCATTGATCTCAATCACTCGGCGGAAATACAATACTTATCATTCGAGGTTCATTTGTATTTGTCAATAAACCAATATTGTGTACCAAATAAGACCACAAAAGGAATGGGAGAAGATTACAAAAGATAATGTTGGACGATGAGACAATGCAAATGGCATCTCCAACTGGATTCTTACTCTACCTGATAAAACCACCATATTACCCCTAGCATCATCCATTGTAACCATCCCCTTGGATCTCTCCTTAACTTTTCTTTATTCCTTTCCACAACTTTTCATGTCAAACAAGCACATACTCATCTAACCTCAGCTAACAACTTATCCTCCTCACTTCACTGCCTCATTCTTCCATGTTTTAGGATTTCTTGAGTGATATTAGAGTTTTCCTCTCTCTCTCTCTCTCTTCATCTCTCCCGTTTATTCTCCATCTCTCTCTCCATCTCTCCTGTTTATTCTCCATCTCTCTCTCCCCCCCCCCCCCCCCCCCCCAGTATCTCTCTATCTCTATGTTCAAGAAATAGCCGGAAGTTACATATGAAACCCTTGAAGAACATCATGGGAATTAGGTTATTTCCCTTGTTGTTCCAATCTCTTTCCTTTTCCCATATGGATTATCTTTGCCAAACAACATTAAACATCACAATAGATTCCCTTCTTCCATCATTCAACCAAGTGAAAACCTCTCTTCTTCTCCAAAAAATACCCTCTACAAAGAACAATACTTCACCCAAACACTTGACCACTTCAATTATAACCCACAAAGTTACCAAACCTTCCAACAAAGATATTTGATCAATCACACATATTGGGGTGGTGCCAACACCAATTCTCCCATCTTCGTCTACACCGGTAACGAAGGAAACATCGAATGGTTCACTCAAAACACCGGTTTCATGTTCGAAAAAGCTCCTCATTTCAAAGCTCTCTTGGTCTTCATTGAGGTATAAATGTATGTAATTAATCTAATTTTTTCTATAGAATTTAATTTTCTTTTGTGTTATTAAGTTTTTAATTTGTTCTTGTTTATGTAAATTGTAGCATAGATTCTATGGAAAATCAATTCCATTTGGTGGGAATAAAAACAAGGCATACAAGAACTCTACTACACTTGGGTACTTGAGCTCAACACAAGCATTGGCTGATTATGCTACAATAATTACTGATTTAAAAAAGAATTTGACTGCAAATGACTCTCCTGTCATTGTGTTTGGAGGTTCCTATGGAGGAAGTACGTATTATTTTTCACTCCTTATATTTATTACTCCCTTGGTCCCTAAATGAGTATCCATTTTCAGAAAATTTTTGTACCAAAATGAGTGTACTTTTTTTATCATAACTTTGTCCCTAAATATTTTTTTTCACAGATCTCTTTATACGTGTAAAACTAAATGTTTGGAAAGGAGATAACAAGATTATATATGAATCTTTGCCACCAAATTGTATAAAGAGTTGAGATTTTCAGATATCCCTTAAAATGAAATTTAGACACTCATTTAAGTTAAGGACAGAGGTAGTATGCCTCTATTTTAATGAGATTCTCTTTCCTATATAGTACTCCCTTGTCTATAATAAATGTTCATTTATTGTTTGGTAAACATACTAATAATAATTATCTTGATTTAAATTTCTATATTGGAAAGTTACTGACATACTTGTTTACTAGTCCAAACATATTTTCAAATTTAACCTTGACCCCATTACTCAAAAAGAATAAAAAAATGTGAATTAATGAACAATGATAGTACCGACATATTTTATTATTTGATAATTTCAATTGAGATTTTATATCTAAGAGTAATCTATAATTTTGATCATTGTACTTTTTGGGGTAATCAATTTGACCACCAAAATTTAAACTTTTTAAATGTAAACACTGTACTAATGATTTAGTTGCAAATGTGACCCAAATTGTTAACGTCCGTTTAAAAATTAACGCCTTTTGCTGAGATAGTGGTAAGAGCTTCATCATCGACTTCGTTAAGTTTTAAACGAATGTTATTGATTTGGGTCATATTAGCAATTAATTCATTTGTATAATTGTTACATTTGAAAACTTAGAAGTTTGGTGGTCAAATTCAAATAATAAAAATATAGATTACTCCTTCCGTCCCATACTTATGGCTACTTATTTTCATTTTGTGCATCTCATACTTATTGCTACTTACCCAAATATTTACTTTTCTCTCTCCTATCCACTTACAATAACTATCAACTAACTTATTTTATCTCTCTTACCCACTCACAATACTTACTTTTCTAATATATTTTCTTAATTCTCATACGCTGTATCTTCATTATCTAAATGTTTGCATGTTTAAACAAAACATTAATTTATTATTCTTTTTATGGGAGAAATGATTTGTTTTGAGTAGAAAGTTGGTTCATGGGATGGGTTTAACTAAATTATAATGTGATGGGAATTATTGGAAATTTGCAGTGCTGGCAGCATGGTTTAGGCTCAAGTATCCACATGTGGCCATTGGGGCTTTAGCATCATCTGCACCAATACTCAATTTTGAGAATATCACTTCTCCTTACAGCTTCAATAACATCATCACCCAAGACTTTAGGGTCTCTCTCTCTCTCCATTTTCTCTTCCAAATTTAACCAATCTTAATGTTTTAATTTAATATACTCCCTCCGTCTCATAATTATGTGGATAAAATGAGTTTTGCACGGGAAGCAACGGATGAATAGTTGTTGTGAGTGTGAAAAGTAAAGTAGAAAAAAGAAAGTGGGGTAGGGAATAGTAGGTTGATTGGTGTTTTGAGCACAAAAGTAAAGTAGGAAAGAGAATGAGTGAGAGGAATAGTAAAGAATCTTTACCATTTTAAAAAAGTGAAACTCATCAATGAGACGTCCAAAATAAAAATTTGTCCACATAATTACTCCCTCCGTCTTTTTAGTCTGTTCACTTTTGGTAAACGGGAGTATACTTTGACCAAACATTTAATGTCAATCTAATCATCCTAATGAAATTCTAACAATTGTAATTGATAAATAATCATTTAATTTATGAATAATAAATTTAAAAATTTCATTAGGATTGTTAGATTGACATTAAATGCTTCGTCAAAGCTTACTCCCGTTGACCAAAAGTGAACAGACTAAAAAGACAGAGGGAGTATGTGTTTACGTGACGGAGGGAGTTAAATACGATAAATCAAACAATTAAATAGGTGTACTCAATAATATGAGTGGGTAGTATAACAGCTCCTTTAAAATTTTGACCATAATTCATCGGAAGTTGGTTGATGGCACAAGCTTAACTTCACGGCTTCAATAACATCACCCATCACCTTAATTGAATTTTAATAAGTGTTCATGAATATTTAGTTGTCCTCAACAATTTTACAAAATGTCATTGGTATGATTTCTAACGTTACATGAAAAAACAATTTTTAGATTATATATATGTGTGTGTATATATATATATATCCCCACCTATTATTCATCAGCTAAAAGACATTGTAGATGAGGAATGGTAGATAAAAATTTACATGGAAACAAAATGCAGTGATAAAAACAATAATAGACGGCTCTTAACTTATTGTAATTAGACTTTTCATATATATATATATGTATATATATATATATATGTATATATATATATATATGTAGGTGCTCAAATGAGAACCTAAATATCGTGAGAACCGTGAGAACCAATCATAACCATTAGATTAGAAAAAAAAATCAAGGGTCCATATGTTAGATACAATTGATACACTTAGATACATTACAAAAAATTCGATATTACACTTGGATACAATATGTTAATAAGTATTGTATCTAAGTGTTGCACTTGGATACACTGTGTTAAAAACTAATGTATCCAATTGTTTTTCGAAAATTAACTAATGTATCCAAATATATCCAATGTATCTAACATCTGGACCCTTGATTTTTTTTTTTCTAATCTAATGGTTATGATTGGTTCTCACGGTTCTCATATAAAATGGTTCTCACAGGAGCGCGACCCTATATATATATATATATATATATATATATATATAGGGTCTTGCTCCTGTGATAACCAAAATATCGTGAGAACCGTGAAAACTTGGATACATTAGGTTTTTACCTAATGTATCCAATGGTTCAGTTGGATACATTGGATACATTATTTGGATACATTAGGTTCTTACCTAATGTATCCAAGTTCTCACGATATTTAGGTTCTTACCTAATATATGTATGTATGTATATATATATATATATATATATATATATATATATGTGTGTGTGTGTGTGTGTGTGTGTGTGTGTGTGTATTTATATATATATGTATTTATATATGTATATGCAATGGCGAAACCACATTGTGGCCAAGGTGGTCACTGGACCCCCTCGATTGTGGAGCTATGTCAATTTTATTGTTGGAAAAGAGATAAACCGGGAACTAGCGATCTAAATAGAAGAAATCAACAAAGTCGCAGAGCAGGCGATGCTCGGCCGATCCAGGTAAAGGACTCGGCCGAGTCAAGGCAAGGGAGCGGCCGTGAACTAACCGGGTAGAAACACACCTTCTGATCAAAGGTGCTCGGCCGAGCAAATTAAGCTGCTCGGGCGAGCGTGCAAAAGGGAGCGGCCGTGCAGCCGCTGGACATGAATATGATGAATATCGGGGATTCTAATTAGACTAGGGTTTGGTCTTATTCTAGGTTATTTATATAAACAATGTTCCGCCCCCATACTCATTGTAACTCCATATTTACATATTATAGTGCAAGATCCTGGTTTGGTAGTGCCCCCAGACGTAGTCATGATTATTGACGAACTGGGTAAACAATTTCTTGTGTTCTTTTGTCTTTTTTGCTTTGGTTTCTTATTTCTTGTGCTTGTTTGTGGTGCGGTGATTCTTGCGATTTGCTTGGGTGTTGGGTTGAGAAGGGCTTATTCCACAACAACTGGTATCTAGAGTTCCGGTTTAACGATCCGGGTTTATCAAGCAATCAAGAATGGGTAAGGATAAACAAGCAATGGAGAAATTCGATGGCTCTGACTATGGATATTGGAGGATGCAAATAGAGGATGTCTTTTATGGTAAGGATCTCTATAAGCCTCTAACAGGAGTCAAGCCGGAAAGCGAAAAACAAGAAGATTGGGATCTTATGGATCGGAAGGCCCTAGGGCTGGTTCGATCTACTTTGTCAAAGTGGATCGCGAAGACTACCAAGAAGGCGAAAATCACCAAGGAGCTATTGGATTATCTTACTGAGAGATTTGAAACACCATCTGCTGCAAATAAGGTTGATTTGATACGCAAGATGGGTAATCTCAAGATGCAAGAGGGAGGATCCATAGCTAAACACATCGATGAGTTTATGGATGTTATAGACTCATTGGCGGCGTTGGATATTACGTTTGGGGATGAGGTTCATGCTTGTCAATTGCTAGCATCCTTACCAGGAAGTTGGAGCGGAACGGTGACGGCGTTAAATGCTTCAGCGGGTAAGAATAAATTGAAGTATGATGATGTTAAGGACTTTCTTTTAGGCGAGGAAAATCGTATAAAGAAGTTGGGGACACCATCTACTTCGGAATCGGCTTTAGCTATAACTAGCAGGGGAAAGCCGGGGAATAGCAACAAGGGGAGAACCGAATCAAGGGAAAACATAGGAGGTGGTGAGTACAGGCCTAGGTGTAGATACCCCGGGGGAACCACGGCTTGGCTAGAGCGTGTGAATTATCCTAGGATGTCTAACTTGTTTTTAGAGTCGCCACCTATGTTTTGAGGAACATAAGAAAAACCTATTGATAATAGCCTAAGTTTGATTACGAAAACAGAGATTCTTTGTTTTGAGGTTCGGGGGTTAGGTTACGAGATGGGAAGTACCGAAACACCCATCTTGCCCAACTAAAGTTGGTCTTGCTTGATCAAAATCTACATGAATGATAAACCTTCTTCTTTAAATCATAAAAATGGGTTTTAAAATAGAGTTTGGAAAGTAGGAGATAACTCTTTAGCCGACCTCAATGAGATGAGGTGATCATTAGAGTCATGTCCCAAAATGATTTGGGTGATTGCACTTTGATAAAACAAAAAAAGAAAGAGAAAAGAGATGAAGTTAAGAAGAGGAATGAAATAACTTTACCTAGACTTCAAGAGACTTCAAACACTTCTTGATGAATTCTTTGGAGAAATCCTTTGGAAATGCTTTGTAAGTGTGAAATTTTAGTGTCTTATTGAGAATGTAAGATTGAGAGCCCAAGGTCCTTGAAAATGGAGGTAAAGGAGGGGGGGGTTTATAGGTGAAAGAGAGATGTTTTTGGTGCCAAAACTCAGTCACCAAGAAATCTTTCCCGGGCAAAATCCTGTAAATTGAGCAAGGGAGAGAATCCTGGCCAGAAATCTATAACCGACGCCCAGAGGCGCGCGCTTCCTGCTTTGGGAGGGGGGGAGGCGCGCGCGTCTGGATCCTCCTGTCGGAGGCGCGCGACTCAGAGAAGGCTATTTTGACAGAATGGACTAGAAAGTCAGCCCTGTTATTCAGTTTAGTCCCTGGACTTAACGAAGTCAGTCAGGAACCTAACGGAAGTGACAAAAACTAACGAGAAACACTTAAAATGGGGAGAAACACAAGATCAAATGTGCAATCGGGGTGAGCGGTCCAAGGCGGGGTGTCTACAGAGCCCCTCGGCGATGTGAATTGCAAAGCAAAACGCGTCGACGAAAGTTAAAAACACTCGCCGAGGACATCACCAAGAAAAAGCAAAGACTCGATGAAAGCAGGAATTTGAAATTGCGAGAGATAGTGGTGTGCTCCTTGTGTGAGCGGCTTTTGTTGATAGAGGGGGTGGCATGATCCGTTAGGTGAACCTGCCGGCTGAATATGTTGAATGAGGCCGTTAGTGAACCTTTGAACGGGGCCGTTAGTGAACCTTTGGAGAGGCCGTTAGTGAACCTTTGAAGAGGCCGTTAGTGAACCTTTGAGGAGGCCGTTAGTGAACCTTAGTGGAGTCCGTTAGTGAACCTTTGAGGACGAATTCGTTAGTGAAATCCGTTGATGAGGCCGTTAGTGAACCCTTGAATGAGGCCGTTAGTGGACCTTTGTAGAGGCCGTTGGTGAACCTTTGGAGAGGCCGTTAGTGAACCTTTGAAGAGGCCGTTAGTGAACCTTTGAAGAGGCCGTTAGTGAACCTTTGGAGAGGCCGTTAGTGAACCTTTGGAGAGGCCGTTAGTGAACCATTGGAGAGGCCGTTAGTGAACCTTTGGAGAGGCTGTTAGTGAACCTCTGAAGAGGCCGTTGGTTAACCTTTGTTGACGAATCCGTTAGTGAAATTCGTTGATGAAATATTGCTTTGAAGTCGCGTGCCACTTGGAGTCACACTTGACTTTTTGACTTGTGGGGTGCGGGCACAGTTGACCGCAACCAGAAGAATGTTCCTGCTGGGGATGAAATGTTGAGATTGACTCTTGAGGGGGGGTATGGCACCCGTGACAGAACTTAGGGAGTTCGGAATCCGTGGGGAAACATTGATGCTGTGCATGGATTCTTGCATGGGAGACTGCTTCTGAACCTGCCTGATGATGGGAAGAGAGCGCGTCTGGACATCGTTGTGGGATGCGCGCGCCTCGGATGAGTATGTCGGGGGGGGCGCGCCTGGCGCATAAGTTCAGCATATTTAAACAGACGGTTCACTGTTTTCGGCGAGTTTTCAAAATTTTGAAGAACCCTCCAAATTCCAAACCAATTTTTTGCGGAGAAATCACCCCAAAACACTTTATTGCTGCTCTAGGATCAATTCGTCACAGAAACGATGTCGGATCGTCAACAATCTCCTCCGTTCGAGATGCCACAGGGCGAGGAGCCCGAAATTGGGGTTGAAGCTATGGACCCGAGCTTGCTTACCTTCCGGCCTCATACCCACATTTCTCATTTCGTGACTTTTGGTTTGGTAAGAATGCCTCACCTTTCTTGTCGATTTTGGATTTCATGAAGTTCCGTTTTTTACCCGAAATATTGTTGCAGCGGCTTTATTGATCATTCCTTGCATGTTGTTTGTTGCTGCTGATTTGTTGTAAGAAACATGTTGGGGCGCCCATTTTCATGTTCACACACTTGCTTGCACATTGCCCTGCCATTGAAATCTTTGTGTCGAATTCATCCGTTTTCTAGCAGTCATGCTGATGAAATTTTCGTTGTTCCTTCTTTCCTTTTAGGAGTGGACCCATCTGTAGATACCCCGGGGGAACCACGGCTTTAGGCTCGAGCGCGTGGGTTAATCCTAGGATGTCTAACTTGTTTTTTAGAGTCGCCACCTATGTTTTGAGGAACATAAGAAAAACCTATAGATTGTAGCCTAAGTTGATTACGAAAACAGAGATTCTTTGTTTTGAGGTTCGGGGGGTTAGATTACGAGATGGGAAGTACCGAAACACCCATCTCGCCCAACTAAAGTTGGTCTTGCTTGATCAAAATCTACATGAATGAAAATGTTCTTCTTCTTCTTTAAGTCATGAAAAGGGGGGATTTAAAATAGGATTTGGAATGTAGGAGATAACTCCTTAACCAACCTCAATGAGATGAGGTGATCATTAGAGTCATGTCCCAAAATGATTTGGGTGATTGCACATTTGATTAGAATAAAAGAGAGAGGAGATGAAATAGAAAAGAAAGGAAAAGATGGACTTTTACCTACAATTTGAAGACCTTCAAGTATTGCTTGATGAAATCCTTGGAGAACTTTTAAAAAGTGATTTTGGTATAGTTTTTGTAAGTTTAATTTTCGGTTCCTTTCTCGATGATTTTTCGATGATTTTTCCGATGATTTTTCCGATCCTTCAAAAATGGAGGTAAAGAGAGGTTTTTATAGGTGAAAGAGGGGTGTTTTTGGTGCCAAAACTCAGTCACCAAGAAATCCTTCCCGGGCAAAATCCTGTAAATTGAGCAAGGGAGGGAATCCTGGCCAGAAATCTGTAACTGACGCCCAGAGGCGCGCGCTTCCTGCTTTGGGGACGGGAGGCGCGCGCGCCTGGCTCCTAGTGTCGGAGGCGCGCGACTCAGAGAAGGCAATTTTGACAGAATGGACTAGAAAGTCAGCCCTGTCATTCAGTTTAGTCCCTGGACTTAACAAAGTCAGTCAGGAACTTAACGGAAGTGACAGAAACTAACGAGAAACACTTAGAATGGGGAGAAACACAAAATCAAATGTGCAATCGGGGTGAGCGGTCCAAGGCGGGGTTTCTACAGAGCCCCTCGGCGACGTGGACTGCAAAGCAGAATGCGTCGACGAAAGTTAAAAACACCCGCCGAGGACATCACCAAGAAAAGGCAAAGACTCGATGAAAGCAGGAATTTGAAATTGCGAGAGATAGTGGTGCGCTCCCTGTGTGAGCGGCTTTTGCTGGAGTGTTGTACTGGAGCTCATGGGAGCTTGTCTCGATATGGACCGAGTTGCCGACATGGAGCTCATGGGAGCTTGTCTCGATATGGACCGAGTTGTCGACTTGGAGCTCATGGGAGCTTGTCTCGATATGGACCGAGTTTGTTGACCTGGAGCTCATGGGAGCTTGTCTCGATATGGACCGAGTTATCGACTTGGGGCTCATGGGAGCTTGTCTCGATATGGACCGAGTTGCCGACCTGAGGCTCATGGGAGCTTGTCTCGATATGGACCGAGTTGTCGACTTGGGGCTCATGGGAGCTTGTCTCGATATGGACCGAGTTGCCGACTTGGGGCTCATGGGAGCTTGTCTCGATATGGACCGAGTTGCCGACCTGGAGCTCATGGGAGCTTGTCTCGATATGGACCGAGTTGCCGACTTGGAGCTCATGGGAGCTTGTCTCGATATGGACCGAGTTGTCGACTTGGGGCTCATGGGAGCTTGTCTCGATATGGACCGAGTTGCCGACTTGGGGCTCATGGGAGCTTGTCTCGATATGGACCGAGTTGCCGACCTGGGGCTCATGGGAGCTTGTCTCGATATGGACCGAGTTGCCGACCTGGAGCTCATGGGAGCTTGTCTCGATATGGACCGAGTTGCCGACGTGGAGCTCATGGGAGCTTGTCTCGATATGGATCGAGTTGCCGACTTGGGGCTCATGGGAGCTTGTCTCGATATGATTTGGACCGAGTTGCCGACTTGGGGCTCATGGGAGCTTGTCTCTATATGGACCGAGTTGCCGACCTGGAGCTCATGGGAGCTTGTCTCGATATGGACCGAATTGTCGACTTGGAGCTCATGGGAGCTTGTCTCGATATGGACCGAGTTGCCGGCTTGGAGCTCATGGGAGCTTATGTTGTTGACTTTGTGGGGTGTGGGCACGGTTGAATGTTTTGAATGAGGTTGTTAGTGAACCCTTGTTGACGAATCCGTTAGTGAATCCGTTTGATGAAATATTGCTTTGAAGTCTCGTGCCATTTGGAGTCACACTTGACTTTTGAATTGTGGGGTACGGGCACAGTTGGCCGTGACCAGAAGAACGTTCCTGCTGGGGATAAAATGTTGAGATTGACTCTTGAGGGGGGTGTGGCACCCGTAACAGAACTTAGGGAGTTCGGAATCCGTGGGGAAACTTTGATACGATGCATGGATTCTTGCATGGGAGATTGCTTTTGAACCTGCCTGATGATGGGAAGAGCGCGCGTCCGGGACTCGTTGTGGGACGCGCGCGCCTCAGATGAATATGTCGGGAGGCGCGCGCCTGGCGCATAAGTTCAGCATATTTAAACAGGCTGTTTGCTGTTTTCGGCCAATTTTCAAAAATTTGAAGAACCCTCCAAATTCCAAGCCCAATTTTCGTAGAGAAATCACCCCAAAACACTTTCTTGCTGCTCTAGGATCAATTCTGTCAAAGAAACGATGTCGGATCGTCAGCAATCACCTCCGTTTGAGATGCCACAGGGCGAGGAGCCCGAAATTGGGGTTTAAGCTATGGACCCGAGCTTGCTGACTTTCCGGCCTCATACCCATATTTCTCACTTCGTGACTTCGGGTTTGGTAAGAATGCCTCACCTTTCTTGTCGATTTCGGGCTTCATGAAGTTCTGTTTGCTTTACCCGAGATATTGCTGCAGCAACTTTATTGATCATTCTTTGCATGTTGTTTGTTGTTGCTGATTTGTTGTAAGAAACATGTTGGGATGTCCATTTTCACGTTCACACACTTGCTTGTACATTGTTCTGCCGTTGAAATCTTTGTGTTGAGTTCATCCGTTTTTTTTAGCAGTCATGCTGATGAAATTTTTGCTGTTCCCTTTTTTTTCCTTTCAGGAGTGGACCCGTTTGACAGAGATTCGCGGTGGGGCTCATGGGCCCATCTCTATATGGAAGAGGTTGCCCGAGAATGTTCGGGCCCGAGTCACAGGGACTCATTTTGGTCTTTTTGTCACTAGCCTCCCAGCTTTGAAGAATGACCCTGATGTGGTTCAGGCATTGAGGAGAGATGGTGGGATACCACCCATACCTTCCATTTACCCATGGGCGAGGTGACCATGACGCCTACTGATTTCACAGCTTTGACGGGCTTGCCGTTCATGGGGGTGCCTGTCCCTTTTGGTTTGAGAGGGGCTGTTCGGACTCCGGACGAGTTACTGGCCTTGGTTGACTGCCGTTTCGAGGTTAAGAATTCTCGAGTGACATGGGGGAGAATCCGGGCTTATTTCAGCATCTTGATAGCTGAGGCTCGAGGTGTTACTGCTGATCGGGTTGATGCTGTGGCCCGTTGCTTCATTTGGTACTTGTTATCCCACACTCTGTTTGACAACGGGGGATCTTCGGCCTCTTTGGCTCTGCTTGACTTGTTAGTGGACTTGGACCAGATCGGCCAGTATAACTGGGGCGCAGCGGGCTTGGCTGCTTGTTATCACGGCATGGATTTGACCAGCCGCTCGACTACCAGCTCTGTTACGGGCTTCAGCTTGCTGTGGGAGGTATACCACTTACTGTCCCTTTTTATTCTCCTTGCCTTAGTCATAACTGCCTTTTTTGTTGACTGTCATTAACTTTGTTTCGGCCTCTTGTCTACAGCTTTGGGCTTTTGCTATCTTGAATCTGAGGGATTTCAAGATTGCCAAGGAAGGCCAGCCCCAGTATCCGGACTGCGCACGGTGGGCGTATAAGGAGAGGAATGTGAAGACTGGCACGAATCCCATTAGTCTTACTTCGGCCCGACGGCACTTGGACACCCTGAGGCCTGAGTCTGTTGCCTTTTCTTTGTATCCGTGGAGATCAGTTCAGCATTGGTTTGAGCACACTCTTATTCCTACCCGTTCTCGGCTTTTGATGAGTTCGGGTGAGTGCATGGCTCTGTACTTGGGAGACAGAGTATTTTGGCAGCATGGTACCCAGGTGACAGACTTTTACACCCCTCCTCGTCCTGCAGTTCCAGACGTTCCTCCTTTCTGCCCTCGTAACTGGAGGTCACTTTCAGAGGCTGATCGTGCGGTATATATGGTAGGGGTTTATGCCGTCCCTTATATTCACTTGGATCAGGATCATGGCCTCTTCAGGGAGAACAACTTGATGCAGGGCTTTATGTTCGCTGATCCGAGGAGATCACAGGCTGCTCCTTCGACCTCCGCTCGGTTTTACACTACCGGTGCCGGGTATTGTTTTGATCCTCCTTTGCCTCCTCCTTATTACACTTATTCAAACTTCGGGGTCTTTGAGGAGCAGAGGGAGATTGTTCCCAAGGATATGTCACCGGAGAGAGAGCCTCCCGCTCAGGCTGCTGTGGTATGTTTTTCTGACCATCTTTGCATTTCTCAGTTCCAGTCTTGTTTTCTGTTTTGTATTGATGTAATTTCCTTTCCGTTCTTTGTTGCAACAGGTGCCCGTAGCTGCTTATAGGCACTTGGGTAGGTAGAACAAAGGGATGAGGCGGAGGCTCCGTCAGCTGGAGGAGAGGGTGCTGGAGCTGTGCAGGGATATTGCTGCCATGACTAGAGATGCTGCTGGTGCTGTCTCTGGTGCTGCGAGAGGAGCTGTCCCGAGGTGCTCGGGGCATGGACGAGGCTGCAGGGATGCTGCACTGGACATTGATGAGGCTGTCTCTTCGGCGAGGCAGTCGCTGAGCAGGAGTCTGAGCCATAGTAGGAGTCTGAACCGAGAGGGTAGCCAGAGCCGGGGCGGCGCCAGTTCATCAGGGAGAGCTGCTAAGAGGGACCCGTCCTGATGTTGTGATTGAGACCTCTGAGTCTGATGATGATGATGATGGATGACGATGAGGAGACCGAGAGCGGTAGCAGGGGGTGAGCACAGTGTTGGTGATGACGTGCCCGAGAGGTTGTGGCTGAAGGATGAGGGATTGAAACACTTTTACTTTTGCCTGTAATAACATTTAATCATGTATTACAATCTATTTATTTTACTACTGTTTATATGTTCTATAACGACTCGATCTTAGATGTCGACTCTTTACAAACAAATGTGTGCCCAAAGGGTGTTGTTGTCGATGCTTTGAACTCCTTTTTGTTGCTGGGATTTGATTTTGCTGCAGGCTGGATATATGAAGTGCTTGGGTTCTGTTCTGAACTGACAAGGGCTATTTCTGTCTGAACTGCTGTCAAAGGCGCGCGCGTCGGGCCTTTATTGTGGGAGCGCGCGCGTTGTGAAGCCCTGGTCGGAGGCGCGCGCTTCTGGCCTGCCTGAATTACAGCCCTTTCTTTTCTGATCAGAATGTTCCAACAGCTATAAATTTGAACCCTTTTTTCGACCAGAATGGCCACACAGCATTCTTTGCAAACAATCTCTCCCCCAAACCACAAAATTCTGTCAATGGCCCCAATGACTTTCTCCTTTGAAGTTAAGGTTCCGTCCCCGAGGGTGAGAAGTCCGTTCAATGGTGAACGCCGTTCCAGCTGTGGTGGGGTCCGTTCGATGGTGGGGAAACGTCCGAACGTTTTCATCGTTTGGGAAGGCCAATGACGATGTTGTTGACCCCGTGAGACCGTGTCAGTGCGGGACTATAGACCCCGTCATTTTCCCAAGAAGAAGAAAGGTAAGGGAAATCCTCATATGTGTGGAAGCGTCCCATGGTTGTCCCCGCTAAGGTTCTGCTTGATAAGGGTAAAGGGAAAGCGTTGATGAAGCTCCGTTCCGTCCTAGCGTTTTCTCCCGTCTTGGCGTCCCAAGAATGTTCCGTCCCCATCCAAGAAGACTAAAGTACATAACAAGAAGCAATGGGTTCCCAAACCTAAGAAAGATTAGATTTTTCTTTGTACCCAAGAGATTGCAATTAGACCACTTTGTTTTTAGGATTTAATATTTTGATGTCTTTTGTTGCTCAATAAATCCGTTGTAATGGTTTGAATAATTCATTGAATGAAAAAAAAAATGCATTTTGTTATTTGAAGTGAATTGGGTATTTTCGATATGTTTAGACCGCACCCGAAGGTTGCCTACGTTCCTCCAGTTGGGAGGCTCAGGTCTTCGTAGTTCAAAACAAACAAAGACCATTTTTTTTTTTTTTTTTTGATGTGCCACCCTGTTTTTTTGCCTAGACCCGCCCTTCGGGTTTTCAATCTAGCGGGCTTCTTTTTTGCACGTGCTCTAATTTTTGCCTAGGCCGCCCTTGCGGTTTTCAACCTAGCGATCGATTTTTTTTTTAATGGTCTTTGTTTATAAAGCGTAGAACCTCTTGAGCTTGTCGAGGTTGACCTCCTTGGCACTGGTCACCATCTAAATCCACGAGCCGGACTGCACAACGCTTAGTATCTTTTTGACCACGTACGGACCGCTCCATCGGGGTCCCCATTTCCACAGGGATTCATGGCATTAGGAGGATGTTGTCTTAAAACCAAATCTCCCACATTGATATTTCGAGGCTTCACCTTTTTGTTGAAAGCTCTTGCCATCCTTTCTGATATGCCCTCGTGCGTTCGAGTGCTCTTAACCTTTTCTCGTCGAGTAAGGCTAGCTGTTCGTATCGACTTTGCATCCAGATGACCTCGTTGACTTGATTCTCGAGGAGGACTCGGAGAGATGGGACTTCAAGTTCGATAGGGAGTACGGCTTCAGAACCATAGACCAATGCATAGGGAGTTTCTCCTGTTGCGGATCGTATTGATGTGCGGTAGCCCACAATGCTAATGGTAGCTTTCGGGCCAATCCCTTCCTGTTGAGGCCATTTCTTGACGATGGTCTCGATGGTCTTATTGCTGCTTCGACTGCGCCATTTCCTTGGGGCCGTAAGGAGATGACTTGTGCTTGGTGATCTTGTATTCTACCAAAAGTGCATCCATTTCCTTCTCGAAGTGAGAGCCGTTGTCGGAAATGATTTCATGAGGCACGCCGTATCGGCACATGATATAATCTTACAATTCGGCACTTTCTTGGCGTTGAGGGTTCGATAGGCTTGTGCTTCGACCCACTTTGTGAAGTAGTCGACTGCTACTAGGACGAATGACTGCCCATTGCTCCGGCAGGATGAACTTTACGATGATGTCTATCCACCAACAAGAGAAAGGCCAAGTGTGACCATGTTGTAAAGTTGTGAGGGTGGAGCATGTTGCAGATTAGCGTGGAATTGGCACTTGCACACCTTTTGACTTCTCGATACAGTCTCGTCTCCATAGTTGCTCCAATAGTAACCAATGCGAAGTATCTTCTTGATAGCATAAACCCATTCATGTGGGGTCCAACATTCTCCTTCGTGCACTTCACACATTATCTCTTGAGCTTCGGTCTCATTGGCGCATAAGAGATTGATCCCGTCGTGGTGCCTTTTATTGACTCGGTCCCCAACAGTACGTACAGAGAGGCTAACCTTTGCAGAGCTGCTTGAGACTATCTTATTGATGATCTGGATAAGTGCCGTCTTTGAGGAAGTTCATGATATCCGAATACCACAGAGAGTTTGTTTGAACCTCGTTGATCTCGATACTCATGCAATATGCCGGACTGTTCCTTCGAGCAATTTTGAAAGGCTTCACATTGTTCCTTTGGGCATTCAACTAATGAAGCTATAGTGGCCAGTGCATCGGCGAAGCGATTCTTATCCCTTGGCAGGTAGTTTGTGAAAGTGATCTCTTGGATTGTTCAACCTGTTCTTCAAGTGCTGACCATACTGTTGGAGAGTCGGGTCATACTGTTGGAGAGTCGGGTCTTGGTTCGCCATTTACCCGATTGCTGATTGATAAGGAGCAAAGAGTCGCCGAACACTTCTAGTTTCCATGACGTTTCTTTCGAGAGCTGCTTCGAGCCCTGCTATGCATGCTTCGTACTCGGCAATGTTGTGGTAGCTTCGAATTCCAGGCGTATGGCAATGGGAGTGTAGATGTCTTTTGGATCGACAAGCAATACCCCTATACCAAAACCGTGTTTATTTGCGGCGCCATCGAAAAAAAGTTGCCACTTGTCTTCCTCGTTTGCAGTACAAATTAAATGCTCGTCGGGGAACTGTACATCTTCCCCCTTCACTTCGTCACATGGGAATTCGGCAAGCTGGTCACTGAACACTTTCCCCCTGACGGATTTTAGTGTGACGTAAGTGATATCATAGCCGGCGAGCATGAAGTACCATTTGGCTATTCTTGTTGACATGAAAGGCTTCTCGAAGATGTAGCGGAGCGGGTCCACCTTTGCTACTAGCTTGATCGGAAAAGCTTCCATATAGTGTTTGAGCTTTTGAGTGACCCAACCAATGCTGCACATGACTTCTCTAAGACAGAGTAGTTCTTTTCGCCTCCTTGGATCGGCGACTGACAAAATAAAATGGCGTTCTCCTTTGTGGACTCTCGTTGCTCTTGTGCTAACATAGCCCCTAGGGCTTCATCATTGACAGTGAGATAGAGCAAAAGAGGTTTCTCCTTGTGCGGTGGAACTAGAACAGGAGGCACACAAAAGTAATGCTTCACTTGATCGAAGGCTTCATGGCATTCGTCTTCCATTCTAGAGCCACATTCTTCTTGAGTAGCTTGAAGATTGGCTCGCACATGGAAGTGAGTTGGTGCACAAACCGACTATGTATTGTAGTCTGCCCATGAAACCTTTAATCTCTTTCGCTGTCTTTGGAGGAGGCATGTCAATGATTGCCTTGATTTTGGAGGGGTCTACTTCGATTCCCTTTCAGTGACCATATAACCAAGAACTTTGCCTCGGATAACCCCGAATGTGCACTTTGCAGGGTTGAGCCTCATCTTGTGTTGACGAAGCCTTTCGAAGAACTTGCGGAGATCGATTAGGTGTTGACCATCGGTTCCTTTGGAGTGAATGATCATGTCGTCCACATAGACCTCGATTTCTTTGTGAATCATATCGTGGAACAAGTCTGTCACGGCTCTTTGGTAGGAAGCCCCAGCGTTTCTTAACCCAAACGGCATGACTGTGTAGCAAAAGGTACCCCACGGTGTTGTGAAGGCTGTCTTATGTTGATCTTCCTCGGCCATAAGAATCTGATTGTACCCAGCGAACCCATCAACGAATGAGCGAACCTCGTAGGCAGCAGTGGAGTCGACTAGCATGTCGATATTAGGGAGTGGAAAATCATCCTTTGGGGAAGCTTTGTTTAAATCCCGGAAGTCTACACAAACTCGAACCTTGCCGTTCGCCTTCCTGACTGTCACAATGTTGGCTAACCATGTCGGATACTCGATGACCTTGATGAAACCCACACTGAGGAGCTTCTCAATCTCTCTTTGACCTGCAGAGACCATTCTGGCTTGATCTTTCTGAGCTTCTGCTTTACTGGCCTGGCATCTTCTCTGATCGGAATCCTGTGCTCCGCTACCTTTCAGTCTAAACCCGGCATGTCTTTGTATGACCATGCGAATACATCCACGAACTCCCGTAGTAATGCAGTCAATCTGTCTCTGTCGTCCCCCTTGAAGAAGCTTCCAATCTTGGTTTCTTTTGGCTCTTCTTCGGTACCCAGATTAACAACATGCAATTCTTCGTCAGCCTTTGGACCATTCTCGCCACGACTACGGACTTGTTGTGTTGACAAGTTCATTTAAGTATGTTGTGTTTTCGTGGTCTATTTCATCATAATTTGAATCGTTATTAACTTGTTTGTTAAGTTCATTATTAGTTAATTCATCATTTATGATGTTTGCAATCTCAGGGTACTCAGAAATATCAAATTTTTCATTAGCAAAGAAAGGAAACACACGCTCGGCTATGGCCTCCAAATCCCCTTGGGTGAGGGTATTAGAGACACTCTCGGACTCGAAAGTAAGTGTGAGCTGCTCTTCCTTTGTTGCTGTGCGGGGTATGCAACCCATTTCTTGGACTAAGAATTCCTCGGATACCACGGGCCCTTTTGTTGAATACCAATTGTTGATCGGCTCGGAGCTTGGCAGGATCTCACTGATAGTCTCGGTGTCATGGATGGCGTTGACTTGGCATTCATTCATCATGGCGAGCTCTTCAAACATGGAGGCTAAATCTGTCAGTTCTTCCCCCACGGTGATTTCTGTCTCGGATTCTATAGTCATCTTTCTCCCCACCATTCACGGGGCGACATGGAGTTGGTTCCCTTTCGGATTTCTGGACCTCACAATCGGAGAAGATTTCGAGGCCGGGCTTTTTGACACCCTTATTGTTAACCCATGGTTCGGGAAAGATCATGTACGGAACGTCTTCCCCTTGGCGGACAAAATAACCATTCAACGTCTTGCGGTAAGGACTTAGATTAGGGACTTCATACCGACGGCCTTCGTTACGAGCTCGAGCCTTTTCGTTCTTGATTGCTTGCTCTTGTTTCAAGTCTTCTTGGAAGGCTCATACCCCAAACCGAAGGTGTTCTTGACAAATGGGACTTGCACGGGATATAGGATTCCTTGCTGATATTTCCCTAAGCCTAAACCAGGGAAGTAGTCCATATTCCTCATCATGCGGAGGACTTTGTGATTGCTGGGGGTCCATGATCCGTTTCCCCCTTCTTTGTCAATGGCGTTGATTGAGACGCCGGAGAGAGTGGAGTCTGGTAGACCATGCTGAACTTGGTGGACGGGCTCACCTTTTCTGTGGATAGTGATGTTTTCATCCATTACAGTCACTATTTCATCACCATTTCGGATCTTGACACATTGGTGGAGAGTTGACGGTACGGCATTAGCACTGTGAATCCATGGTCGACCCAACAGTAAGTTGAACGAGGCCGGGATATCAAGCACTTGGAATGGAACGGATATGACCATGCTCCCAAACTCAATGTCTATTTTGATCATACCCATGACTGTACGGGCGGTAATGTCATAACCTCGGATTACTTAGTAGAAGGCTTCAAATCAAAATCCTTAAGCCTAGTATGCCCATGATTCTACCAGGCATGAGATTGAGTGCGGAACCACCGTCCACTAAGACTCTTGAGACGGGGCCTCCCCCTTGCTCGTACCTTGAGGTAAATAGCTTCGTTTGTGGTCGGAACCAAACGGTGGAAGTCCATATCGGCAAAGGTGATGACGTTGCTAAAATGAATGTGACCAATCATTGCCGTGAGGTCCTCGGGAGTAGTATCGGGAGAAACTGATGTATCATCGAGATTGCGGATGACAAGATCTCGGTGTTTCTTTGAGGATGCAATGAGGTCCCAAATAGAGATGTTGGCTTGAGTTTTCTTGAGTTGGACAAGTAGAGGATCTTCGGGAGTGTTGTGAGCTTGCGGCCTTTGAGAAGAGGAGCTCGGTGCGGAAGTGGAAGGGTTGCTTGCTATGACTCGACCAGATCGAGTTAGCATGTTGACGTTCCCCTCTTGCTTCTTTTTCCTATTCTCTAGTACTTCCCTCATTACTTCATCGTAAGTCACTACATAACAAGAATTGTCAAGTTTATTCATAACATTGGGGCCCCCATTCACAATTGGGATTGAATGGGTGGTCCCCTCGAGTTCTCCTATTTCTATTACATTGACATGCCTCGTCATTAGTCACTACAAATTCTTTCTTATCTATGAGATCTTGAATGACATTGTGGAGAATGAAGCAATCCTCGGTGGTGTGGCCACTATATTGGTGGTAGCCACAATATTTGTGGTGAGCATGATTGGGTTGATCGTCTTGGGTTGATACCCTTGCACGGGTGTGACTTGACCCTTTGCCTTGAGGACCTCGAACACTTCGGTTTGAGTCATGCCTTGGAGAGGCGTGTAGACACGGTCACTTCGGGACTTCTTCCCTTGAGGTGGAGGAACCTTTTTAATTCCCCTTGTCAATAGTGACGGCGTTGACCGAGGCCTCTTTTGTGGAGTTGGAAGCGGCCTTTTAGCGGTAATTAGGAGTGGTCTTCTTG
Organism: Campanula takesimana; assembly: GCA_026119855.1. Classification (NCBI taxonomy): domain Eukaryota; kingdom Viridiplantae; phylum Streptophyta; class Magnoliopsida; order Asterales; family Campanulaceae; genus Campanula; species Campanula takesimana. The sequence continues at coordinate 91,870 of JAOWBW010002319.1, forward strand.
ATCTCCTTGAGCAAGTCATCCATGCGTACCCCCGCCTCATACATTTGGGAGAAGTCGGAGTAGCAAGCCCACTTAGGTGAGTGCGGAGATCAATCTTGAGACACTTGAGAAATATGTCCATTTTTCTCTTTGTGTTCGGCCTCTCAACAATTTCAGAGAGTTGTCATTCCATCTCCTTGTGAAGTCGATGAAGGACTCATTGTCTCGTTGAGTAGTGTTCTCTAGCTCTTTCCTTGTGGGCCGGTGAGTAGTGTTGCCTTGGTATTGGTTCTTGAAGGCAAGCATGGCGGAGTCCCAATCAAGACGGACAGTGAGCGGAGAGTAGCATACCAATCTTTTGCCGCCCCTTCGGAGTGAGAGGAAAGCATTGAGCCATCACCTTGGGGGAGACCTTCTTTGGAACCATTGCCCAAATATAGTCTCAATGTGAGCCATAGGACAAGAGTTGCCCTTGAATTTGCTTATGTCGGGCATCTTGAACTTATCGGAAGAGCGTCCATAGTACTCATGAGGATGGATGATTGATAAAGGCTTGTGTCGGAGCCTTTCCCCATGTTGAGCCCATTGATTTTTGGTCGATGTAGGCCATGATAGAATCCACCATTTTGGGCTCATTGTTCTCGGAACTTGGTTCCCCCATTTTCTTGGTGCGGGTGTTGACATAAGGACTTTGAACAACCCTCAGTCCCTCGGATTCATCATCATTGTTCTTGTTCTTCCCCTTGGCAAGTTAGTGAGCTTTTCTTTCATTAGCTCCATTTCGGCCTCGTGGGCCTCCCTTTGGCTGTCGAGGTGGGATTGCCAAATGTCGTCTTTGCTTTGTGCCTCCTTGTTAAGGGTGGAGACTTGCTCTTGGAGGAGTTGGACCATGGTTGAGAGCTGTTCGAGAGACATGGTGTTGCTGCTGCTGCCGGTCATGGTTGATGTTGGAGCTGTTGGAGTGATCTCTTCACGGACTAACCGATTTGCTGAATCCCGGTAGACTTTGTAAGTACCAATTGAACCTATATTGCAGAAGAGGCCCTTGTCAGTCTTGAGTAACACTTGCGGTCCATGAAGAGGCTTAGAACACACAGTTGGGCACACGACTCGAACCACATAAGAAAAGACTCTTTTTTATTTTTTTTTTATAGTCGGAGGGAATGAATCCTTTTAGGGGTTTCTAAGAAAATAATGGAATCGTCACACTAGTATATAGACCATCTCGCGGTCCCATATACTCATCAGATTCCATCGCGCTTGTGAATCCTACATGTATCGGGATTAAACTAAATTAATGTAGTAAAGCATACATGCGGGACGGATTTTTATTTTTGTCCAAAATAACCACTTTTGGGACGGATTTTTATTGCGTCCCTTTCAACAAGTTGGAATGTATGATTTGAAGACATTAGTTTAGGGAAATCTCGTACATGGAAACCGACTTGAGTCACGGAGTGTTAGACCCTAACTAGAATTGTGTGGTTTGTGCTCGGCTTGAATATGAGGCTCAAAGGTCACCCCCGGCATGTAGTCTTGAACTACGCCACGGGCTGAGGTTTACCGCTTCGAAAGAGCCAAGGTCTGGGTGGAGCTTGAAACTTTCTAGGACGGGCCTCGACGGGTTTTGGGGTTGGACTTGTGCGACTCGATAGTGAGCAGTTCATAGGAATATGTGCATGTAGTGTGAGGTCTAACAAGTGACAAATTTTTTTTATATATTTATTTTTTTTTGAAAAGAAAGAAAACACACACAAACACATAAGCACATAAAATTACAACTCCCGAATCACCCGTGTGACCGGTAAATAAAACACAAATTAAACAGTCCGAGGTTCAATTCTGTTCTGATGCAGGCAACTGTGCCCACACCCCACTGTTCTGCTCAGTCACTGAAACCTGTTTCTGTTCTGGAAACCACCAGAAGCGTGCGCCTCTGAGTCCTGATGTGGGACGGCGCGCGCATGGCGCAATGCTTATGGGAGGGCGCGCGCTTCTGGGGCCCACTGTCAGAATGTCAGACTTTGGACTCAGGTGATTGCCCTGGTCCCATGTTCATATTGTACCCCTGCAGAAGTGATTAGTGCAGAATAACAGAAGAAGAAGATGAAGAACATGAAGAAGTGGGCGATTCTGGTTCTTGATGCGGGATGCGCGCGCCTTAGGCTTAAAAGGCCAGACGCGCGCGCCTCCCCCATCAGGAACAGAATGCCCAGAAAAGATGTAGATTTCGATCAGAATGCAAGTTTAACCCTCAAATAGTCCCCAGCGGAGTCGCCACTGTAGATACCCCGGGGAACCACGGCTTTAGGCTCGAGCGCGCGTGGTTATCCTAGGATGTGTAACTTGTTTTTAGAGTCGCCACTATGTTTTGAGGAACATAAGAAAACCTATAGATTGTAGCCTAAGTTTGATTACGAAAACAGAGATTCTTGTTTTGAGGTTCGGGGGTTAGATTACGAGATGGGAAGTACCGAAACACCCATCTCGCCCAACTAAAGTTGGTCTTGCTTGATCAAAATCTACATGAATGAAAATGTTCTTCTTCTTCTTCTTTAAGTCATGAAAAGGGGGTTTTAAATAGGATTTGGAATGTAGGAGATAACTCCTTAACCAACCTCAATGAGATGAGGTGATCATTAGAGTCATGTCCCAAAATGATTTGGGTGATTGCACATTTGATTAGAATAAAAGAAGAGAGGAGATGAAATAGAAAAGAAAGGAAAGATGGACTTTTACCTACAATTTGAAGACCTCAAGTATTGCTTGATGAAATCCTTGGAGACTTTTAGAAAGTGATTTTGTATAGTTTTTGTAAGTTCAATTTTCGGT
>JAOWBW010000232.1:0-55694 GCA_026119855.1 Campanula takesimana
TGGACCCGCCTTATCTAAAACAGTAAACAAATAAAGGGTGAGATAAATCTCAGTAAGTTACTAAAATGCAACTACGTTACATGCTGATATGATAATAATAAAGAGACAAATATCAACACAATAATCATATAGCATATAGCACATAACATAGGAGATAACATCAACTCATATACCACAATTACCACATAGCCCACACTCCGGTGGATACCAAGCCAAGGTTTACCCCATAAATAACTGTCTGAGAATACCATCTGAGAAAACCAACTGAGAAAACCATCTGAGCAGCATAAATAGCTGAAGCCGGGATCCCGAAAACCAAATCATAACCATAATAACCAAAGTTCTCGAATCAAACATAACCATCTGAGAGGTATCAACAAAAGCAGAACAATGGCTGAAGCGGTTTCGGAACCAAACAATCACAACAACAACAATAGCAGGAGAAAATGACACAAAGTCATACCCCTAAATGCTCACGCGAGGGAGCGAGCTCATCCCATCCAAGGCCAATCTGGACTGGGGAAATAGGTCCAGTGGAAAAGCCTTAATGCTTTCACCTCCACTCAATAACATCCCAAACCTGGGAAATAGGACCAGTGGAAAAGCCTTATAGTGAACTTGGCTAGTGTGCCACTATAATGCTTCCACCTCCACTCGATAACACAAAAAAAATCAGCTGAACTTTCAACAAAGAGCACACTAATAAATACTTGCTAAAACAACAACCAGGGCATGATTCCATAGAAGGAAACCACACAAGCTCATCATAGAGAAGTAAACACGTTTTCAACAATAATGTTCACAATCTTGACATTAAGTCACCACACAATCCATCTACACAATCACATTAAGTCAAACCCGATCACAAAGGACCAATTCTATCATTTTGATACCCTCATAACAATTATCTAGGCATCCTAGGACATCGCCTAAGACCTAGCACAATACTTAACGAAAAACAACAGGTTGTTAAAACTCAGACTGCTCGGCCGCTCTACCTACTTGACTCGGCCCGGAGGATCGGTCGAGTCCTTTACTTTGATCGCCGCTCTCCTAGAACTCAACATTCGACAATAAGGGGATCGGCCGCTCTAATTTACTGACTCGCCGCTCCACTGCAGAATGGCAATTCCCAGGAAAAATCTAACAAAGTTCACTTTCATTACCAAGTTGTTACCCAATCCTAAAGAACAACAACATCATTATAACTTCACAACACTACCATACCAACCTCATCTAGCATATACCCATAATAATAAAAGTTATTACTACTCCCTCCGTCCCAAATTTACAAGTATAATAAAAAGTTATTACTACTCCCTCCGTCCCAAATTTACAATTATATATAAAAGTTATTACTACTCCTCCCGTCCCAAATTTACAAGTATATATAAAAGTATACCAAAAATCACTTCACCACATATTAAGCATATATAGCATGATTATGACCATTTTAATAATTAAAGGGGAATTAGTAACTTACCTATTTATTTCAAAATAGCATAGACTAAACTCGCCTTTGATCGGAGAGCAACGATCACCTACAGAGCTTGATAATCATACGGTGTCTTTTGTTACAACCGTTGCGGAAATTGATTTTGTGGAAATTTTCAGATGAAGAAACCCATGTCTATGTTCGTCTCTGTTCCTCTGTGTTTACTAACTTTTGCTACTATTTTGGTAAAGTGCCCAACCTCCCACTGACCACAAAGACTTATAGGGAAGGAGCTTAATGTCGGTTTGGTTGCATGAGTCACTAAAATCATACAAATCTTTGAAAAAGTCAAATATTGTAGGCTTCTTGGCTTTGCATATAAAAAGAAAGATATTTGTTATATTTCATACTATAATATAGTAAGTACCCACAATTCTTCAGCCCAAGGCCACGGTCAAAAATCTAATCCATCAAGTTAGATGGTCATTTATCATAGGTTAGTCAAAACAAAAGTAAAATTATTTAATACACAATTAGCTAAAATTCAGTCTATCTGACCTTTTTTCTGGAATATTTACTGCATCAAATCACACAAAAAATAATATATCTTTAGAAAGCATTATCTGTCTAGTTTACGCAGCTTCTTTCGGATTTGGATTTCGAATTTTCTACAAAATGTTATAGCCATTTTCGTACAAGGTGTCACAGTTGGACGGAATTACAAATACTACTCATACTCTTGCTAGTTAATCATTTTGAAACTCAAATACTTTTATTAAATAATTTAATAGATCAAGTAATTCTTTTAAAATAATCAAACTAACACTTTAACTACCAGATATGCTCAAATAATATATGCAAGTCATAAAAATATTTTCTAACACATAAAATGCACATATAATGTCAATTTAAAATCCCCAAGATATGAAATAAATAGGGACGGGTTTTGGGGTCGTTACAAAGTGGGCGACCGCACAGTATGGACTGGGCGGCTGCACACTTAGCCCATTTTTGTACCAGTTTTGTTTCAGATAGTTGTGCGACCGCACAGTGCATTCTGGGTGGCCGCACAGTCACAGTACTCGGGTGGGCAGATTCCTAATTTGATTAGGAAACGAATTTTGGACGGATTTTGACACAAGTTTCCTATTTGGAATAGGTCATACTTGTGTATAAAAGACCAAATTCGCGGCCAGCACTCTAAGCTAATGATTTTGTGAGTCTCAAAGAGTTTGAGAGAGGGTTTATTTGTTCCAAGACATTCTTGGTTGAGGAACAAAATAATACACAAAATAAATTCCATATAGTTCTTTTGATTGTGGAAAAGTGTTTCACAGTTTGGTCTAGCAACCAAGATCAAAGAAGCTCCTTTGATATTCGTTCGAAGTGTGGATACCACTAGAGGGTGAAAATCATCATCTTCAAAGATCGTGTTCAAGCTTTGTGAACGTGATCAAGTCTTCAAACCTCCACCAAAGACCAAGAGAATTTGATAGCCATCAAGGGTTAGTTTATTCCTTTATTCTTATGTCGTATTTGATTTAATCATATGAACGGATCCATGGCTTTGGGTTCAAAATTTTAAATGCTAAATTCCGCTGCGCATGTTTGATCGAAACCCAACAGTGGTATCAGAGCCCCGTTCATGTTGATTAATTCAATACTTGGATCATGTTATGTGTATATAAATTGTTTATGTGCCTTGCATGATATGAATATTGGAATATGTGATGTTTATGTGTTATGTGATTTTATGTGGTTTATTGTTTTGCAACTTTAATCGCACGATTCAATCGCAATAAATAAATTATGGTGGATTCAGAATTGTTGATTATTAATTTTTGATTGGATCAAAGTTTTAATAATCGGGGAAAAACGATTTTGAGACAAAATTTTCGAACTTTGAAAATTCTGCACATTCTGATGGCACCGGGGGCGACCGCACAAAACTCCTTGGGCGGCCGCACAGTTTTGGGCGACCGCACAAGGGTTTTTGGGCGGCCGCACAAGGGGATCAGAAGGTCTGATTTTGGTTGAAAAACAGAATCTGAGATTTTTCGAAAAATTCAACAAAACCAGTAACAGAACCAGTCCAGACTTGCTGATCTGGAATGGGTTTTGGGTAGTTGGTTTGTGTGTGGATTTTGGGGTTTGATTTTCCTATTTGTTTTAGTCTTGTGATTCCTAGATTGGTTCAAGTTTTGGATGGCTAATCTGTGTTCATCGAGATTGTGTTTCCCAAAATTGATCGCAATCAAAGTTTCAAAGATAAAACGAAGTTAGAATTATGAAGAGTTCATAATTGCTAAAATTGAGAAACAAAGTTCTTGATTCAATGATTGGAGATTCATGTGGAATTGTGAATGCAATTGGCCTACGTTCATCGAGACCATCTATTGCTTAGTTTCGGCCACATGGACTACTTTCTTGGTCTCTTGAATTAGTGCGGGATTGTGGTTGCCTAATGGCTTAGTTCGACCGCACTTCTTGTTGTCTTGATTTGGAGATAATGACCAAAGTTGAAATAGTCTCATCCTCATAATTATAGAGAAACTAATGACACATAAATACCATGCTTAAATTAATGGGGATTAATTTAGTGGCTAAACTTGATGTGTAACATGTTTATATTATGTGCTCATAAATGTGTTATATGCTATATGTGATGAACCTTCAAGAAAGTTTTAAGTCTTTTATTTCCATGCCATGATTAAAATACATGTTAGTACATAAGTGACTCTAATGTAGATTCGCCCTAGCGAGATGCATTAAATTTATTTATGTATGAGCAAGATAGATAATGTGGGCACGCCCTAGCGGGACACATTAACTATGCGTTTAAAATTGTTAGACTTAATTGGGCGTCAAAACAGTTTTGGGCCTAGGCAAAGATGAGGTTTAACATGCTTTTTGAAATTGGATTTCTTAAAGAATCTCATAAAATGAACTAAGAGTCATATAAGATATGATTGACAAGAGTTGTCTACCTAATTAATTTGATTTTGTGTAATCCGCCTTAGCGGACTTGAAATTAAATTAAAGTTGGATCTTAACCCATTTAAATTATATTATACATTGGATGTATATGAAGGTTATATAATTTAGTGGGAGTATTTTGTTTGAAAAATACATTATTTATCTCTTTAATGAAAATCGGTACTTATTAAATTTTGGAAATTTTGCATATTTGTAGATAATGACTAATAACACTCAATCAATGTCGTTGCGATCGATCCTTGAGAAGGATAAGCTCGAAGAGATTGGTACCAACTTTATGGATTAGATCCGTAGCATAAGAATTGTTCTTAGGCAAGAAGATAAGTTGTACATTCTCGATGGGCCTCTCCCCGCTGAACCACCGCCTACTGCCCCTAGGGTAGAAAGAGACAATTACAAGAAACATCGTAATGATTCTAGAAATGTAAGTTGTCTCATGCTTGCTGCTATGTGTTCAAAACTCCAACAAAGTTTGGAACATTTGGAAGCCTATGAGTTAGGCGTGGAGTTGAGAACCATGTTTCAAGAGCAAGCTAGGCAAGAGAGGTACAAGACCATTGTTGCATTCACTACTAGTAAAATGAATGAAGGGCAACAAGTGAGTCCTCACTTTCTTAAAATGAAAGGTTATGTAGAGCACCTTGAGAAACTTGGCTATCCAATCCCATTGGAGCTAGCCACGGATCTCATTCTTAATTCATTGCCTAAAAGTTATAATCAGTTTGTAATGAATTATAACATGCATGGAATGAATAAGAATCTCTCTGAGTTGCATGGGATGCTCAAAACTGCAGAGATGAAAATTGTGGAGAAAGGTTCTCCCGTGCTCTTGGTTCATGATGGGAAGAAGCCTGGTGCCAAAGGCAAGGGTAAGGCAAAAGTTGTCAAACCCAAGATAAGCAAGGCAAAGGTTGTCAAGGCTTCTGAGGCAAAACCCGATTCACAAAAGGATGCAATCTGTTTCCATTGTCAAGAAATTGGTCATTGGAAACGTAATTGCAAGGCTTTCTTGGAAGAGCAAAAGAAGAAGAAGAGCAGCAAGGGTGCGTCGACTTCAGGTATCTATATGATAGATATTCTCCTTTCTACCACTGATTCTTGGGTATTGGATACCGGATGTGGTTCTCACATTTGTCTAAATGTGCAGGTGTAGATACCCCGGGGAACCACGTCTTGGCTAGAGCGGTGAATTATCCTAGGATGTCTAACTTGTTTTTAGATTGTTTAGAGTCGCCACCTATGTTTTTAAAGGAACATAAGAAAAACCTAGAAATAGCCTAATTTATGTACAAAACCAGAGATTCGGGAGAGAAGGGTTCGGGGGTTAGGTGACGGAGTGGGAAGTACTTAAACACCCACTCCGCCCCGCTTACGCGGGTCTTGCTACTATTGGTGTTCTAATATTTACATGTCCTTCAATTAATTAAATAGAAATGTGGTAACAATTGTGATGAGAAGAAAAGGGGAAATAAAGGGGAAATAAAATAGAATTGTTTTATTTATTTAATGATAAAGATTACATGTAACAAGTAATGTTAAAGAATTACATTAAGAGATGAAGAGAAATTAACATGGTGAATTAAAGTTAAGATTAAAATGTAGGGAGATAACCTTAACTAACTTCAATATGTGAAGTAGTCATGTTGGTCATGTCCCAATTGATGGGGATTGCATACTAGTAAGACTAGAATAAAAGAGAATAAAAGAAGAAGACTTGTACCTTTAGAAAGAAGACTTCAAATTTGGACTTGAAAATGATGTTGTTGTGTAGAGATTTGTGTAGAGTTTTGTTTGTAAAACTCTTGTTGGGAGAATTTGTGTAGGGAAATGATATAGAATTTGTGTAGAGAGAAAGTTCCAAGTCTAAAAAATGAGGTCCCCTTCCAAGGTAGAAGATGATGGTTTTTATAGGTAAAAAAGAGAGGGAAATGATGGAGGGAAAAGATGATCATCCATGTGAAATGGAATTGACCAATCAAAAAAAAGATAAATAAAATAATAAATAAAAGAAATAAAAGAAAATCAAATAAAATAAAAAGGAAATATTTTGTTTTAATGAAAAGGCTAGAAGTGTGGGATTATGAGTTAATGAAAAAATGGGGGATGAATGTGGATGTAAAAAGATGGTTTTTGTGATCAAGAAAAGATGTTTGTAAATAAGAAAAGGGAGGGAAATAAGGTGCAATCCGTTACTTCCATATCGGACAGCGCGCGAGTCCCGCCTTTGGGACGGGAGGCGCGCGCGGCCGTTAGCAGTGCCGGAAGCGCGCGATTCTAAAAATGACAGAAAGGCAGAAATGACTCTAAAATTAATTCTGTTATGCAGTTCAGTCCAAAACTAACGGAATCAGTTAGGAACTTAACCGAAGTAACAGAAATCAATGAAAATAATTTAATAAAAATACTTTGTATGCAATCGGGGTGAGAGGTCCAAGGCGGGGTGTCTACAGAGCCCCTCGGCGACGTGGATTGCGAAGCAAAACGCGTCGACGAAAGAAAGACAACCGCCGAGGACATCGACAAGAGAAAACAAAGACTCGATAAAGCAGGAATTTGAAATTACAAAGGATAGAAATGCGCTCCCTGTGTGAGCGACTTTTGCTGATGGAAGAAGTATGGTGATTTGAGCGGTCCACCATGGACCAAAATTGGTGCGCGGTGCGGCATATTCTGATGCGCTGTGCGGCGGTATGGTGATTTGAGCAGTCCACCATGGACCAAAAATTGGTGCGCGGTGCGGCATATTCTGATGCGCTATGCGGCGGTATGGTGATTTGAGCGGTCCACCATGGACCAAAATTGGTGCGCTGTGCGGCATATTCTGATGCGCTGTGCGGCGGTATGGTGATTTGAGCGGTCCACCATGGACCAAAATTGGTGCGCGGTGCGGCATATTCTGATGCGCTGTGCGACGGTATGGTGATTTGAGCGGTCCACCATGGACCAAAATTGGTGCGCGGTGCGGCATATTCTGATGCGCTGTGCGGCACTTGTTGAATCTGGTGCGCGGTGCGGCATATTCTGATGCGCTGTGCGGCACTTGTTGATTCTGGTGCTTTGTGCGGCACCTGGTGCTCTGTCCGGCACCTGTTATGTGTATGCTTTGCAGATATACATGCTTGTGTGAGATGTGAAATAGGAATTACGAGAGAAAATTGTGATTGTGGTGTGATATGATCTTGAAAGCACCTTTGTAATGAGAGAGAAGTAAGAATGTAGAAAGTGATCTTGTGTGCGGTGTGATTTTGAGGAAAGCGTCGGATGTATTCATACCTTCACTTACCATTGCCGCTTGAGTGGAGATGGATTCTTGATGTCCGCGGAGGATGCTTTGATGGAGAATGTCCATTCTTTAGATGTTGATGAGAGAATGCCCTTGATGTTGGGTTGGCGAGATGGTATTCTGGATGATGGGTTGGTCGTGCCAAAAGGCTGCCTACGTATCCCTTTAAGAGAATCAGACCAGCGTAGTTCAAGGATGATGGAGAACTCTAGGGAAGAAGATAGGGAGCAAGGCAAAGTAAAGCACATACTTTTGCACATAGAAGGAGAAAAAGAAAAAGAAAATTCTTTTTTTTTTTTTTTTTTTTTTTAGTTCGTGGGCGAACCATTTTAACCATTGTGTGTTTGTAAAGCCAACCCAAGATCAAGTCATGCTCAGTCGAAGTCCGGATTGCCTCGCTTGAATTTTGTTGTCGCTGGTGTGCCCAACGAAGTTGATGTCTAGCCCAAGAGATTTGTCGATTATGGGGGTTTCAAAAGGCTTTTGATGCCGAGATGAGGGGTTGCTGATTGTAAAGCCCCTAGAATGCCTTTGATGCCAAATTTTGAGGGACTTGCATAGCTCCAAGATAAATCAGCTCTTGGACCATTCGAGTAAATCTCCCTTTGTTGTTGGCGTGAGCAATCCCCAAGAGAATATTATGGATGCCAAGCTTCGAGAAATTGCTAAGTCCCAAATGTCATGGACTTTTTGTTTGTGAGCTTCAAGACGGTGGAATGTGAAGACCTTTCATTGTAAAGCCCCAAATTATCTCGTGATTGGCTCGGTATTGAGAGCGGATGTACCGTCGGGTAGAATTCTTGATAGAGATCCCCTTCTTGCTTTTACTGGGGAGATGAATGGCCTCATTGTGGTTGATACCCAAATGGCGGAGGGCTTATGTCAAAGGATGCAGTAATGTCTTGCGGTGCCGTCGAGGTCGCGGAGGATAAGGTCTTGGTGTGATAAAGTCCCAAATGAGTATGCTTGCTTGACTCTTCTTGAGTTGAACTAATGACGGATCTTCGGATGCAACTAGTGCTGTGGCCCAACTTTATCTGAGCTGCACCTTGTGCTTTTGATCTTGGAGAAGGGGGTGCTGAATTGCAGAAACATTGGGATTGGCCGTGGCATTTCCCGCTATAACCCTGTTTTGATTAGAGTTTAGCATATTGAATCTTTTTCCTTTTCTCTAAGACTTCCTTCAAAATCTCGCTGTGAGTTCTAACAAAAATCATCAACTTCATTCGTAACATCGGAGTCTTCATTTAAAACCAAGAGGCCTTTGACTTGAAGTGTTGAGAGACCCTTAAAGCTTGATCCCTTTCATGGAGCCATAAGACTATTCCACATTGCACTTGCTCGAGTATTGTTGCCCAAAAGACTGTCGGTCGCGAAGCCCTAATACTTCCCTTTGCTTGAATTACTGTAATGCCGTAGCCCAAAAGATTGTAGATTGCGAAGCCCGTTGAGACCTTCGGGCCGAATTGAGGAAGCTTCCAATGTTGCACATGATTTGGCTGGGGATACTGCTGGGGAGTTAATGCTCTTTGCCGAGGGAGCCTTTAAGACTTGACCGTAGCCCCTAGAGTGCCATCATTGATTTCGAGAAAGGTCCACCCTTGATTGGGGAAACGAGCACGGGCACACATGACAAGAGGGCTTTTTGACATCCCTTTTGAGGGACTTTGAGGATAGTTTCACACATCTTTCTTGAGCATAGCCCCTAGGGCGTATTGATTGCCAAATGAAGCAAAAGAATCCCTTGTTCTTGAGTCACGTAGCCCCTAGGGCGTCACCATATATTGAGCAAAGCAAGAGTGACTCGTCCTCGTGTGAGGGAATAAACATGAGAGGATATGGCAAGAGCTACTCCATTTCTCGGGAGCCTTTCGGCGTACTTTAGAAGCACATACTTGAAGAAGCCTTGAAAACTGAGACACATGTTGTTGCTATTTGCTGCCCAAGCCAATTGACTAGCTATGGGTTATTTGTGCAACCTCGTGCCCTTTTGTGATGGGCTCGTTCTCGGATGGGTCTTGGTTACCAGGCCTTCTTTTCATGAACCCAAGAATGCACACTGCTGGAGAATGATACCAATAGCCCAAGACAACTTTGATGGTGCCATATCTTGTCGAGCCTTTTGCAATCCCAAAGTTGACTCGGTGGGGAATTGACTTGCTGAGGAGATTCAATGTAGAACTTGTCTTCTTTAGAGGCCGGGGATCTCCATTTATCTTTCCCTTCTCTCTCTCACTCTCTCATTTTTTTTATGACGCACCCTATTTTTTACCTAGACCGCCCTTTCGGGTTTTCAATCTAGCGGGCATCTCTTTTGCGTCTTCATCATTTTTTTTTGACTCAATTGATGAGGAAGTGTGCATTGACTCTAGCTGAGGAGATAAGACATGTGATTTTGTGGTGGAGACCTTTTGTCACTAATGATGAGTGACATTGACTTGACTAGGGAAGTGTCCCTAGTATTGACATGTATTTTTTTATCGAATTGATGACTCACGAAGGCAAGTAAGTCATTAAGAGAGAAGAGAAGGAAAGCCCCAATTTGATTGCAAGAAATTGGGAGTATGCAGAAAGAATAGAAGTCCTTAGACTTGATAAGGAACGCGAAATGATTCCAAATCTAAGAAAGTTGTTCAATCTTTTGGTGATTAATTCATTGGCAAATGAATCGTACAAAGATGTCTTGACAAGTTCGAGATGAAGGCCAATCACCATAACGCGCTAGGGCTAAACATATCTTCTTTCTTGCGTGAGACCGGACCCGCAGGTTGCCTACGTTCCTCCAGTGTAGAGGCTCAGGTCACCGGAGTTCTTGTGGATTCTCCATTCTTCGTGATGGAATTGTTGCTTCATAGCTTCGTCCTTTGATGTTGATCTTCTTTGATTGAGGAGGATTTTTTTTTTTTTTTTTTTTTTTTTTTTTGTGCTCTAACTTTTGCCTAGGTTGATTTGATGATTTCAACCTAGCGAGCTTTTTTTTTTTTTTTTTTTTTTTTTTTTTAATCCCCTTTTGAAACATTGCTTGATTTTTCTCCATGGTTGTTGCTTCACCTTTGATGTCTTGGCTTTGTCTTCGTCGTTGATGATGTTGCCTTCGTCACAATGTTTAGCCCCTAGGCGTTCAAGTGATGGCCTTCATTCCAAAACTCGTTTAGACATCTTTTCATCATTTTGCCAAGAATTAGATTGAACAACTTGGAAGAGTGTATAAGGACAAGAACGACTTTTATTTGATAAGAAGACTCGACACTTAACATGGGACGAGAGAAAACATTAATGCACACAAAAGAGGACTTTTGACTCTTTTTTTTTATTCCTACTACTAGGTAGAGAAAGAGAAACGGGGATTGTTGTTGTAGTCCCCATTGTCGTTGTAGTCTCCTTGTGGCATGATTTCTTGTAGAAGCCCCATTTCGAAACCAAATCATTCTTCTTTGATGAGTTATTGCATGTTGGCACTCTCTAAAGGTTGCTCTTCACCCACAGTAAATTCGCCGTTGTCGAACAAATCTTGGATGATGTTTCGGAGAAGGAAGCACCCTTCGGTAGTGTGGCCACTATGCTTGTGGTAGCCGCACCATTCACCATGTGCATGATTCTTCGGTATCGTCTTCGGCTTGTACCCCTCTAAAGGCTTGACATTTCCACTTGCCACCAAAGTTTCAAATGCTTCGGCTTGGGTTACTCTTAGGAGAGGAGTGAAAACTCGGTTGTTGGCGGTACCTTTGTAGCTTTTGAGGGACGGGCCACTTGAGCATGCTTTATCATTGAACTTTGCTTTGCTGTCGGTGAGCTCTTGCAAATGGGCTTTGAGTTCGGAAACCTCTTCCTTGTGAAAATTCTTCTTTCATAATCAAGACGGGCCTTGAGTTCGAAAACCTCTTCTTTGTGAATCCTCTTGTCGATATCGAAACGGGCTTGCCACAAATTGTCTTTACGGTGGGCATCCTCGACAATCCTATCCATTTGTTCCCCCATTGATTCATTATGTTGAGTAACCCTTCGTTGGACACGGGAATGCCGTTGTCGTTGCCATTTGAAGCCATTGGACCTATGGAGAGAACACGGTTGATCTTAGGATGGCCCCACAAACACCTTTGGATAAAATGAATTAACCCACAAACAAATAAAAAGACTCAACCACATAAGGAAAAACGACTCTTTTTTTTTATTTACAAAGTCGGAAGGACGGAGTCCTTTTTGGGGTTTCTAGAAAAAATAGTGGAATCGTCACACTAGTATATAGACCTTCCCGCGGTCCCATATACTCATCGGATTCCACCACGCTTGTGAGCCCTACATGTGTCGGGATTAAACTAAATTAATGTAGTAAATCATACATGCGGGGACGGATTTTTATTTTCGTCCAAAATAGCCACTTTTGGGGACGGAGTTTTATTTCGTCAATTGCAACAAATTGGCATGTATGATTTGAAGACATTCGTTTAGGGAAATCTCGGCACATGGAAACCGACTTGAGTCACGGAGTGTTAGACCCTAGACTAAAATTGTGTGGCTTGTGCTCGGCTTGAATATGAGGCTCAAAGGTCACCCCCGGCATGTAGTCATGAACTACGCCACGGGCTGAGGTTTACCGCTTCGAAAGAGCCAAGGTCGAGTGGAGCTTGAAACTTTCTAGGACGGCCTCGACGAGTTTGGGGTTGGACTTGTGCGACTCGATAGTGAGCAATTGATAAGAATATGTGCATGTAGTGTGAGGTCTAACATGTGACAAAACATTTTTTTTTTCAAAGGAAATAAAAAAAATCAAATAAGCACGTAATTTACAACTTTCGAACATCACCGTGTGACGATAAAAATAAACAGAAAGTAAAAGAAATTGTATGCAGGTCCGGTGCCCACACACTGTCATTCTGTTCTGTTTCTGTGCACTGTTCTGTTCTGGGAATGCGCCCAGAAGCGCGCGCATTGGGTTGCCTATGCGGAAGGCGCGCGCGTGAGAGGAAGAAGGGCAGAGGCGCCCGCTTCTGGGTGAGAACCTGCAAATCAGTGGGTTCAAGGGATTGCCTTGACCCTTAATTAAGAAAACTTTCCCCTGCAGAATTTGTTAGCACAGAAACATGAAGGAATTGAAGACAAGAAAGGAGGCGGGCGATTCTGGTAATAAGGGTCGGACGCGCGCGCTTTAGGCCAAGAAGGCCGGAGGCGCGCGCTTCCTACCCTTTTTACCAGAATGCCCAGAAAACAGAATAAAAGAACACCAAAAATGAAAAACGCAAGTTTAACCCTCTATCGTCCCCAGCGGAGTCGCCACTGTAGATACCCCGGGGAACCACGGCTTGGCTAGAGCGGTGAATTATCCTAGGATGTCTAACTGTTTTTAGATTGTTTAGAGTCGCCACCTATGTTTTTAAAGGAACATAAGAAAAACCTAGAAATAGCCTAATTTATGTACAAAACCAGAGATTCGGGAGAGAAGGGTTCGGGGGTTAGGTGACGGAGTGGGAGGTACTTAAACACCCACTCTGCCCCGCTCACGCGGGTCTTGCTACTATTGGTGTTCTAATATTTACATGTCCTTCAATTAATTAAATAGAAATGTGCTAACAATTGTGATGAGAAGAAAAAGGGAAATAAAGGGGAAATAAAATAGAATTGTTTTATTTATTTAATGATAAAGATTACATGTAACAAGTAATGTTAAAGAATTACATTAAAAGATGAAGAGAAATTAACATGGTGAATTAAAGTTAAGATTAAAATGTAGGGAGATAACCTTAACTAACTTCAATATGTGAAGTAGTCATGTTGGTCATGTCCCAATTGATGGGGATTGCATACTAGTAAGACTAGAATAAAGAGAAATAAAAGAAGAAAGACTTGTACCTTTTAGAAAGAAGACTTCAAATTTGGACTTGAAAATGAGTTGTTGTGTAGAGATTTGTGTAGAGTTTTGTTGTGTAAAACTCTTGTTGGGAGAATTTGTGTAGGGAAAATGATATAGAATTTGTGTAGAGAGGAAAGTTCAAGTCTAAAAAATGAGGTCCCCTTCCAAGTAGAAGATGATGGTTTTTATAGGTAAAAAAGAGAGGGAAATGATGGGAGGAAAAGATGATCATCCATGTGAAATGGAATTGACAATCAAAAATAAGATAAATAAAATAATAAATAAAAGAAATAAAAGAAAATCAAATAAAATAAAAAGGAAATATTTTGTTTTAATGAAAAGGCTAGAAGTGTGGGATTGATAGTTAATGAGAAAAGGGGGGATGAATGTGGATGTAAAAAGATGGTTTTTGTGATCAAGAAAAGATGTTTGTAAATAAGAAAAGGGAGGGAAATAAGGTGCAATCCGTTACTGCCATATCGGACAGAGCGCGAATCCCGCCTTTGGGACGGGAGGCGCGCGCGGCCCGTTAGCAGTGCCGGAAGCGCGCGATTCTAAAAATGACAGAAAGGCAGAAATGACTCTAAAATTAATTCTGTTATGCAGTTCAGTCCAAAACTAACGGAACAGTTAGGAACTTAACCGAAGTAACAGAAATCAATGAAAATAAGTTAAATAAAAATACTTTGTATGCAATCGGGGTGAGAGGTCCAAGGCGGGGTGTCTACAGCAGGGACTAAAGAATCGGAGACTGCTTAAAAAAGGTGAAGTAGATCTACGCGTGGGGAATGGAGCAAGAGTTGTTGCATTAGCCGTAGGGACTTATGAAGTCACTTTACCTTCCGGATTAATTCTTGTTTGAACAATTGTTATTATGTTCCGGATTTAAGCAGAAATATTATTTCAATTTCTTGTTTGGATAATGAAGGTTTTATGTTTCTTATTGAGAATAAGAAATTTTCTATTTATTAAATGATGTGCTTTATGGTATTGCTAATTCATTTAATGACCTTTATATCTTGGATGTCAAGAATGAAAATAATGTCTATCATGTAAATAAGAAATCTAAACCTAATGATGTAAATCATACTTATTTGTGGCATTGCCGTCTTGGTCATATTAATGAGAAGCGTATCTCAAAACTCCATGGGGACGGACTTTTGGGTTCATGTGACTTAGAGTCATATGATACTTGTGAGTCATGTCTTCTTGGAAAAATGACTAAGACACCTTTTACCAAGTTGGGTGAAAGGGCAAGCGACTTATTGGGTTGATACATTCCGATGTATGCGGACCATTAAGTAGCAATGCTAGGGGAGGATTTCAATACTTCATAACCTTCATTGATGATTATAGTAGATTTGGTATGTTTACCTAATGAAACATAAAAGTGAAGCATTTGAGATATTTATAATATTTCAAAATGAAGTAGAAAAACAACTTGGCAAAAGTATAAAGGCACTTCGATCAGATCGAGGTGGTGAATACTTAAGTCAAGAATTTGATGATCATCTAAAGAATTGTGGAATAGTTTCACAATTGACTCCGCCCGGAACACCACAATGGAATGGTGTGTCTGAGAGGAGAAATCGGACTTTGTTAGACATGGTTCGATCAATGATGAGTCAAGTTGATCTTCCAATATCCTTTGGGGTTACGCCCTAGAAACCGCTGCTTTCACACTAAATCAAGTTCCAACTAATCGGTTCCAAAGACTCCATATGAAATGTGGAGTGGAAAGAAACCTAGTTTATCTTTCATGAGGATTTGGGGTTGCGAAGTTTATGTCATGAGACTTATCTCTGACAAACTAGCACACAAATCTGATAAACGTATTTTCGTGGGATATCCTAAGGAAACTAAAGGATATTACTTTTACAACCGAGAGGACAACAAAGTGTTTGTTGCCCGAACTGGGGTCTTTCTAGAGAAAGAGTTTCTCTCCAAAGAAATCAGTGGGAGTAAAATAAAATCTTGAAGAAATTCAAGACCCAGAAAATAACACTGAACAAATAGTGGAACAAGAACAAGAACCACAAGGAGTTGTGGAACTGTTCAAAATACACAAGCATCTCGCAGATCTAGTAGGTTACGATCCGAGCCCGAGAGATATGGATTTCTCGTAACGGATAGTAATGAAGTAGAAATCATTGAGAATGATGAACCATCAACCTACCAAGAGGAGATGTCTTCTCCTGATTCGGACAAGTGGCTTGGAGCCATGGAATCCGAATTGCAATCCATGCAAGACAATCAAGTTTGGAATTTGATTGATGCGCCCGAAGGTGTAAAAACCATAGGATGCAAATGGGTCTTCAAGAAGAAGACTGACATGGATGGGAAGGTACATACTTACAAAGCTAGGCTTGTAGCGAAGGGTTATAGGCAAGTTCATGGTATTGACTATGATGAGACCTTTTCACCCGTAGCAATGATCAAGTCTATAAGAATTTTGCTTGCCATTGCCGCATATCATGACTATGAAATATGGCAGATGGACGTCAAAACCGCTTTCCTGAATGGAAAACTCCAAGAGGATGTGTATATGACACAACCAGAAGGTTTTGAACAAGATTCTAAGGTATGCAAATTGCAAAGATCCATCTATGGGTTGAAGCAAGCTTCAAGGAGTTGGAATCTCCGTTTTGATGAATCGGTCAAAGAGTTTGGTTTCATCTAGAACGAAGATGAGCCTGTGTATACAAGAAGATTAGTGGGAGCATAGTGCTATTCCTTATTTTATACGTGGATGACATATTGCTCATTGGAAACGACATTCCTACACTTCAGTCTGTGAAGACTTGGTTAGGAAAGTGCTTCGCAATGAAAGATATGGGTGAAGCCGCATATATACTTGGCATTAAGATCTATAGAGATAGATCAAGGAGGCTACTTGGTTTAAGCCAAAGTACATACATTGACAAGGTCATTAGAAGATTCCGTATGGAAAATTCTAAGAGAGGCACCTTCCCCGTGTTACATGGAGTTTCTCTAAGCAAGACTCAATGTCCTAAGACAAAAGATGAGCGTGAGAAAATGAATGATGTTCCATATGCTTCGGCAATTGGGTCCATCATGTATGCCATGATTTGTACTAGGCCGGATGTGTCTTATGCTTTGAGCATGACAAGTAGATACCAATCCGACCCTGGCGAAAATCACTGGATAGCTGTAAAAGCGATTCTTAAGTACTTGAGAAGGACTAAAGACTCGTTTTTGGTCTATGGAGGAATGGAAGATGATCTCGTTGTAAATGCTTACACGGATGCAAGCTTCCAAACTGACAAAGATGATAGCCGATCGCAATCGGTTTTGTGTTAGGTTAAATGGTGGAGCTGTAAGCTGGAAGAGTTCCAAGCAAAGTACAACCGCTGATTCTACAACAGAAGCTGAGTATATTGCTGCATCGGATGCTGCAAAGGAAGCTGTTTGGATTAAGAAGTTCATAACTGAACTTGAAGTGGTTCCTAGTATTGCTAGTCCAATAGACCTTTATTGCCACAATAATGGTGCTATTGCTCAAGAAAAGGAACCAAGAGCACATCAGAAATCCAAACACATACTTAGGCGTTTTCATATCATTCGAGAGATCGTTAATAGGGGAGACGTAAATATATGCAAAGTACCTACTGATGACAATGTTGCGGACCCGCTAACAAAGGGACTTCCACAAGCTAAAACATGATGGTCATGTTAGGTCCATGGGTATTAGATACATGGGAGATTGGGCCTAGGGCAAGTGGGAGATTGTTGGTAGTGGTGCCCTAGGCACGTTTAATAAACGTTGTAATTGTTATCATTTATTTCATATCAATAAAGAGATGTTTTGATTATTATTGTTGTTCATGTTTACTTATAATAATCTCCGTCCCTAGTACTTGTTAAGCACTAGTATAAAGGCTAAATGATCATGGGATGATCATGTTAGATTTATGGGTACTTGTTTGGAACAAGGTACTGGACATGACCCGCTCTATGAGATTTATGTCATGGTCTATGTCATACATATATCTCATATTAGTTATGTCATTTGAATCCTTAGACATGAAGTTATTATAGTCTTCCACTTGATGAACATTATGTTTGACATATTCAAACGCTACCTTTAACCGGGAAGTTATAAAGGGTATGATTGGCATAATCGAATTGATCACTGACATCCGGTCCCTACAAATTGTATTACCATCAATTAGAAAATTGCAAAATAAACAACAGGCTGAATGACATTTCGTGTAAGTTTATACGAGATAGTCTGGCAAATTTCGTGTAAATATACACGACATAAACATTCTTATCTCGTATGATTGTATACGAGGTCAAACATTACATCTCGTGTAAAAACACACGACACATAGCATACAACTCGTATAGTCGCACACGAAATAGAGTAATATCAGAATATAAAAATCCAATCTTGAAAAACAATTTCGTTTCAACATTGGATTTTTATTGTGATTTTGATCAAAACATCAAATATAACTTTAAAAACTTACTTCATTGCAGCTTGGATTTTGATTTTGATGTGGAGAATTTGGTGGCAAACCTTCTTCTTCAAAAATATATTCCACAAGATCAAGATCAATGTGATCATAAAGACTTGGAGAATGTTGTGGAGAATCCATAGTATAGTGTTAGATGATTTGAGAATTAATGAAAATAATGGGTATAAATTTATGGGTGTTAAGACTTGGAGAATGGGGTATTGTGGAGTATATCATGTTGGTAGTGGTGCCCTAGGCACGTTTAATAAACGTTGTAATTGTTATCATTTATTTCATATCAATAAAGAGATGTTTTGATTATTATTGTTGTTCATGTTTACTTATAATAATCTCCGTCCCTAGTACTTGTTAAGCACTAGTATAAAGGCTAAATGATCATGGGATGATCATGTTAGATTTATGGGTACTTGTTTGGAACAAGGTACTGGACATGACCCGCTCTATGAGATTTATGTCATGGTCTATGTCATACATATATCTCATATTAGTTATGTCATTTGAATCCTTAGACATGAAGTTATTATAGTCTTCCACTTGATGAACATTATGTTTGACATATTCTAACGCTACCTTTAACCGGGAAGTTATAAAGGGTATGATTGGCATAATCGGATTCCCGTTGGGAAGAATAATAAGCTAAATGGATTTGTCCCTCCACGGAGAGACGTCAAGCTTGGGGCCCCTCGAAGGAATGATGTTGATGAAATGTTCGGCCGGACTCAAATGGATTGATTGGATCAATAGCATTTGGATTATCAACATATTCGGAATCGAGAAAGTATTGAACAAAACAAGTTGACTGTTTGACCATGATTTGTGTTCAATGACGTCGAGGACAAAGGGATTATGACATATTCTAAGAGGAATGCGAACTTGTATCTAGTTATACTAATTGGGTAGGTATGACGGTTTGCTAGAACCTAATCATATCTTATGGTTTCATGTTTGAACCCATTGCCAACTTAGTATAATCCTAGAGGGTCACACACAATAGAACGAATCTTTAAAAGGACTATATTGGAATTTTGGAAATTCTGGACATTCTGGGGAAGTGGGCGACCGCACTGTATGGACTGGGCGGCCGCACACTTAGCCCATTTTTGTACCAGTTTTGTTTCAGATAGTTGTGCGACCGCACAGTGCATTCTGGGCGGCCGCACAGTACTGTAGGGTGGTAGATTCCTAATTTGATTAGGAAACGAATTTTGGACGGATTTCGACACAAGTTTCCTATTTGGAATAGGTCATACTTGTGTATAAAAGACCAAATTCGGCCAGCACTCTAAGCTAATGATTTTGTGAGTCTCAAAGAGTTTGAGAGAGGGTTTATTTTGTTCCAAGACATTCTTGGTTGAGGAACAAAATAATACACAAAATAAATTCCATATAGTTCTTTTGATTGTGGAAAAGTGTTTCACAATTTGGTCTAGCAACCAAGATCAAAGAAGCTCCTTTGATATTCGTTCGAAGTGTGGATACCGCTAGAGGGTGAAAATCATCATCTTCAAAGTTCGTGTTCAAGCTTTGTGATCGTGATCAAGTCTTCAAACCTCCACCAAAGACCAAGAGAATTTGATAGCCATCAAGGGTTAGTTTATTCCTTTATTCTTATGTCGTATTTGATTTAATCATATGAACGGATCCATGGCTTTGGGTTTCAAAATTTTAAATGCTAAATTCCGCTGCGTATGTTTGATCGAAACCCAACATATCAATGCTGCATGGGTGTACAGCAATGGTGTTTCTCTGTAGGGTTAAGTGGTCTGCGTGTTATCGTGTTTTATGTAAGTGTTCAGGGTCTATCTCGTGTGTTTATACACGAGATACTATGAAACATGTCGTGTAAAGACACACGATATAGTCTTTTTTCTGGTAATTATATCGTATGAACAATACACGAGATATAACGTTTAATTTCGTGTGTTGTTCATACGAAATGTCTTCATACATGTCATGTATGACCACACGACACACCTTATCATAAAAAAAAATATAAATAAATGTGGTAGGTTATACGATATTGTATGATGTTGGTTCAATCTTATATGTAATCATTGTTTGTTTTCCAACTTATTATAACAAGAAACATATAATCTTTTTTAACAAATATGATAATTTCAAATATATAATATTGAGTAGTTGGTATTCCTCTAATGTATAACTTATCATTAACCTCGTTTGGTAAATCATCGAAACAACTTAACTCGTTATATAACATGTTTAATTAACTCATTATATATAATCTTGATTAGAAATATAACACCATAATTCATTAATTTAACATAGTATATGCACATCATAACATCGTTTGTTAGTTGATAAATAAAGTGGTATCACTTTAACCTAATGAATGTGATAGGTTATATATGATATACTGTCGCGACCCCGGACCCCGCGGGCCCCGGGGACCGCGAGCTGGACGTCGACTCTAACAATAAACTCCAAAATACCGAAGTTAAAAATTTCATTAAATACCAAAAGGTAAAGATCCCAAGTTTTACGAAAACCAAGTTTGATAAAAACCAAATACCACTATCATAAACTTCCACAAGTTCATGCTTAACAAAATACAAATGTACAAAATCCTAATGACGTCCATATTTGGTACAAATATCCCCAAAAGGTTACACATTGATATAATGTAAACCAACCTATACAACTTTCCCCAAAAGAACGGATCCACACTCGACGTCCTCTTCTCGTGATCAGCGAGACTAATCCTTAGCACCTGGGGGGGGGGTTAAGGAAAAACAAAGATAAAAGGAAAGGGGTGAGATAAATCTCAATAAGTTACTAATGGAACTACATGACATGCTATGATGCGATATACAATAAGCAATAATAAATATCACATAGCATATAGCATTTATCATATAACAGATAGCAGCGAAAATAAACACATAACAAAGGATATAGCCAAGGTTTTCCAAACCGGAACATCCAAATAAAGGATCGCTGCGCAGCTTCATAATCAACAATCATCATCTTCATAATAGCATGAAAGCCGAAGAGAAAACCCCGGTACCGGAACCAAATCATAAAAGTGTCACAAAGGACAAGGACCATGACACAAAGTCATGCCCGTTAGCCAGATACATTCACAAAGGAACGCTGACTTATCCTTTCCAAGGCCAATCTGGAGAAGGGGTATAGTAAGGGCAAAACAATGGTCAAGATTATAATGGACTTGGCTTTGCCATTATAATCCTTCCCATCGCCCGATGCAACAAATATGCCAGCTGGGCTTCCAAATGAACGCTAAGTAATAATAATTTAGCATGAATGAACAACTTAAGGTTCCAAAAGTAGGGAACCATTCCAATTAAATCACCACACAGGTAAACCAATACAAACCGTGCATCAAAGATGACCACATTCCCAAAATGATACTTAATCAAATTCCATATCACATTCGATCACAAGGGGATCATTCTCGAACAATAAAGTGTTCCACAACATTAACTTAAGTCAACTAGGGTGATACTTCGAGTCTAGATCGGGCTTGGACCTTAAAACAATTCAATAACAAAGAGGCTCAGAACAGGTGGTATGGGCGGTCGCCCATAGCCAGTCTGGGCGGTCGCCCAAAACCCAACCCCAAGCCCAAAACCCACTGACTTCCTGGGCGGTCGCCCAACCCAAAAGTGGGCGGTCGCCTACTCACTTTGCTCAGATTCTCTGGATTAACTGATCTCATGGGCGGTCGCCCAAACCCATCATGGGCGGTCGCCCACGCACCCAGGTCGCCGGAAAACGGCCAAAACCAACTGGGTTTCTCCCAAATTTTCCACCCAACAACATAAATCAAACCCAAATGCTTCTAATAGGTATACTAAGATACCCAAACACCCTATATACCTAAAACAACTCATAAAACATCATTTAATCTACTCAATCCAAGGGATGATTCAACACCAAAACTTCACAAAATGGGATAAAATGCAAATCATCTCAAAATCAACCCAAGAAGCAAGAAATGGTAATCATAGTATCAACTAAGCATGGAATGAACATTTTTTAGCAAAATGGGGGAAAAGTAACTTACTTGAATTTTCTCAAAGTTGATGGATTTCAAATCTTTTTGATTCCACGCGATCCTAACGACGATCTAAACAACGTTCAAGTTTTAAGAAATGAGAGAAGATGGAAGGAAGAAGGAGAAAATGAAGAGAGAAGAAAAGGAAGAAAAACTTACCAAATGCCAAGGAGAGAGAGTGTGTTTGCTGGGAATGATGAAGAATGAGGGTGGAGTGTGAGGGTGGAAGAGAAGGAGTAGGGAGGGAGTAGGGGAAATTATTTTGAAATGATACAACTAGACCCCCTCTCACACACTACACACAAACTACACTCCCTACTAATTATTAAGACTCAACACTTCCACACTAGCCCAAATGACCCAAATAAAATGCTAGGCACAATTATGATGAAATATAAAAATGCACACATAAATATTTAAATAATAATTTAAATAAATAAATAAATAAGCAAATAATTAAATAAAATCATTTAATTATTAATAAAATAGAGCCTAGATTTCGGGTCGTGACATTCACTCCCCCTTAAAGAAAATTCGACCCGAATTTTAACGAGACTCACCTCAAACAAAAAGCCACGGAAATTTCCTCTCGATCTCACCACGAAGCTCCCACGTCGACTCCTCGATGTTTATGATTCCTCCAAAGGACTCGAACCAACGCGATGCTCTTGCTCCTCAACTCTTGGACTTTAGAATCTAAGATCCGAACCGGTCGTTCCTCATAAGACATATCGGGCTCAATATCCTCCGGTATCCTCGGTAACACGTGGGACGGATCATGAACATACTTCCGAAGCATAGAAACGTGAAAGACGTTGTGCAACCGGTCCAAAGATGGCGGTAACGCGAGACGATACGCAAGAAGTCCAACCTTTCCCAAAATCTCAAACGGGCCAATAAACCTCGGAGCCAATTTGCCTTTCTTCCCAAACCTACGAATACCCACCTTTGGAGATACCTTCAAAAACACCAAATCACCAATCTGAAAACTAAGATCACGTCTTCGGTTATCTGCGTAGCTCTTATGTCGACTCTGGGCTGTCTTCAATCTATCCCGGATAACTTTAACCTTTTCAACCGAATCCCGAAGCAAATCAATACCCAAAACTTTCGCTTCACCGACTTCATCCCAACAAATAGGCGATCTACACTTTCTTCCATACAAAGCCTCAAACGGTGCCATCTCGATACTAGCCTGATAACTGTTGTTGTAAGAGAACTCCACTAACGGTAGGTGCGAATCCCAAGAATCAGAAAAGTCTATCGAACAAGCTCGCAACATATCCTCCAAAATCTGAATAGTCCTCTCGGATTGACCATCGGTCTGAGGATGAAAAGCCGTACTGAACCGCAAATCTGTACCCAAAGCTTCCTGAAATGCCTTCCAGAATCTAGAAGTAAACCTCGGGTCTCGATCTGACACAATACTAACCGGAACTCCATGCAATCTAACAATCTCATCGATATAAAGGGTCGCAAGCCTCTCCATTGAATACCTGATGTCAATGGGCAAGAAATGGGCACTCTTGGTCAATCTATCCACTATTACCCAAACACTGTCATACTTTCTACGGGTACGAGGCAGTCCCGTAACGAAATCCATAGTCACATGCTCCCATTTCCACTCGGGAATCTCTAACGGCTGAAGCAATCCCGCGGGTCTCTGATGCTCGGCTTTGACCTGCTGGCAAGTTAAACACCTCGATACATACTCCGCTATTTCCCTTTTCATATTAATCCACCAAAATTGTTGCTTCAAATCCTGATACATCTTCGTACTACCCGGATGAATAGTATACCTCGATTTATGACCCTCATCAAGAACTCTCTGTTTAATTCCATCAACATCCGGAACACACAAACGACCACGGAAAGTCAACACTCCACTCGAGCTAATAGAAAAATCCTCGAAATTCTTCTCTTTCAGTTTACCCATTATCTTTGCCAACTCGGGATCTTCTTTCTGAGCTTCCTTTATCCTCTGAACTAGGGTCGGAGACACCCTAATATTCGCAAAAATAGCCCCATGTCTCGATTCACGAGGAGACCAATCTCGAACATCCTCAAGCATTTTCCATTCCCGAACCATCATCGAAGCCACATAAGACTTTCTACTAATCGCATCGGCTACCACATTCGCCTTTCCCGGATGATAAGAAATCGTACAATCATAATCCTTCAACAATTCCACCCATCGACGCTGTCGGTTATTCAATTCCTTCTGAGAGAATAGGTACTTCAAACTCTTGTGATCCGTAAAAATCTCAAACTTCGCCCCATAAAGGTAGTGCTTCCATTTGTGCAACGCAAATACAATAGCCGCTAACTCCATATCATGAGTCGGGTAATTCTGCTCACTAGGGGTCAACTTCCTCGAAGCATACGCAATTACTTTCCCATTCTGCATCAACACACAACCTAAACCCTCTTTCGAAGCATCACTGTAAATTACCAACCCATCACTCCCATTAGGCAAAGTCAAGATCGGTGCGGTAGTCAACCTCTTCTTCAATTCCTCGAAACTCTTGCCACATTTCTCGGTCCACACAAACGGAACGTTCTTCCTGGTCAACTGAGTCATCGGAGTAGCGATCCTCGAAAATCCCTCGATAAATCTTCGGTAATACCCGGCTAAACCAAGAAAGCTTCTAATCTCTGTCACTGATTCGGGTCTCTTCCAATCCACTATAGCCTCTATCTTTGAAGGATCCACCGAA
This sequence comes from Campanula takesimana, assembly GCA_026119855.1. Classification (NCBI taxonomy): domain Eukaryota; kingdom Viridiplantae; phylum Streptophyta; class Magnoliopsida; order Asterales; family Campanulaceae; genus Campanula; species Campanula takesimana. The sequence continues at coordinate 24,819 of JAOWBW010000232.1, forward strand.
ATCCCATCTTTAGAAATCACATGACCCAGAAATGACACCTTCTCGAGCCAAAATTCGCATTTACTGAACTTCGCAAATAATTTCGCCTTCGCAAGAACGGATAAAACTGTCCTCAAGTGCTGCTCGTGCTCCTCTCGAGATTTCGAATAGACGAGAATGTCGTCGATGAAAACCACCACGAACGAATCAAGATAAGGATGGAAAATCCGGTTCATCAAATCCATAAATACGGCCGGCGCGTTAGTCAACCCAAACGGCATAATCAAGAACTCATAATGACCATACCGAGTGCGAAAGGCAGTCTTCGGAATATCCTCCGATCGAACCTTCAACTGATGGTATCCACTCCTCAAATCAAGCTTAGAGAAAACCACGGACCCTTGAAGCTGATCAAATAAATCATCAATATGCGGTAGAGGATACTTATTCTTCACCGTAACCTGATTCAACTTCCGGTATTCTATACACAATCTCAACGAACCATCTTTCTTCCGCACGAACAAAACCGGTGCTCCCCACGGGGAAACGCTAGGGCGGATAAACCCTCGATCAAGCAACTCTTGCAACTGAACCTTCAATTCTTTCAACTCAGCGGGAGCTAACCTATAAGGTGCTTTCGAAATCGGAGCCGTACCCGGCAAAAGATCTATACAAAACTCAATCTCACGATCGGGAGGCATATCATACTCGGTAGAGAAAACATCGGGAAATTCCCGAACTACCCGAACACTATCCAAACTAGGGGATTCTTTCCTAGTATCAAGAACACTAGCCAAATACCCCTCACAACCACTATGCAATAATCTTCTCGCTTTCATAAAAGAAATTAAGCGAACCTTTCTACTCAGAGGACTAGCCTCAAACACCAACTTAGGCACATCAGGAATAGAAAAAGTAACAGTTTTCTTACGGCAATCAACGGACGCATGAAATTTGCTCAACCAATCCATACCCAAAATGATATCAAAGTCTTGGATAGGAAGAACTACCAAATCCGCACAAAGGACTCGACCACAAATAACCACGTCACAAGCACGAAAGACTCGATCGGAAATCAAGCATTCTCCTATAGGGGTCGACACCTCTAGCACGTACGGTAAAGACTCGAATGCAGCATTTAACATAGAAGCAGATTGCACAGAAATGTATGAATGAGATGATCCTGGATCTACTAACGCTCGCACGCTCACATTAGACACAGAAATAATACCTCCAATAACGGACGGATCATCGGTAGCTTGTTGTTGATTCATGGCATAAACCTTCCCTTGCACTTTGGGCTTCCCTGCGGCATCCCTTTTCTGACCCTGATTAATACCAACTCCTGACCCGGATGCTTGACCTCGGTGTCTCGTGCACTCTCTCGCAAAGTGCCCCATTTCACCACAATTGGTGCACTTGCCTTGCTTTTTCCAACACCTATCCTCCGCATGGCCTACCTTCTGACAAAAGGTACAAGGCTTCCTAATTTAGCTCCCTTGGTTCCCGGAAGTGGTACCCGGGTTCCTTAGGATCTGCTGCCCTCGGGGACTGAGATTGTCCCCCAAAGTTACCTCGATTATCGGGATGGTGTTGGGGGCTTGCTCAGCGCTCCTTGCTTACTCGGGTTGGCCACCTCGGTCTTCCTCTTATGCTCCCCAATATCTTGCTCTATTAAGTAGGCTCGGTCCACCGCATCTTGGAAAGTCACGATCCGTTGAGCAATTAGTTGAGTACGGATGGAGGTCTTCAATCCCCGAATAAATCTCATAGCCTTTTGTTCCTCGGTCCTCACCAAATAGTCGCAATACCGGGCTAATTCTATGAACTTAGCCGAGTATTGTGCTATAGACAACACACCTTGCTCCAAGTTGAGTAGCTCGATCTCCATGCGATTCTGATCAACAACCGGAATGAAATGCTCCTTGAATTTGCGCACAAACAACTCCCACGCATACACCGTGCGAGTATCATCCCAAGTAGCTTTAATACCTTTCCACCAATGCTCGGCGGCTCCCACAAGCTTGTAAGCCGCAAACCGGACCTTGTCCTCCTCCGAACACCCAAACACATCATAAATCTTCTCCATCGACTCGATCCACAACTCAGCTTTCCGAACATCGGGTTCCCCATTGAATTCAACCGGTTTAAGTTTCAGAAATTGCTCCAAACCATAACGGGGTGGTGCTTGCTCTAACCTCGGACCTTGATCATGTATCGCCTTCATGGCCGCCTCAAACATGCCTTGAAACATGGCACGGGCTTCATCCCTTGTATCATTCTGGTTTGCATTACCGGAACTACTTTCACCACTCCTTCTACGAACCATCGTAACAAGTACCTGCATAAAACATCAACCATTAATCACTCCGCACTCTACTACCCACCTAGGTCATACTAATCCACCTAGACTTATACTTAGAGCTAATGCCATAGCTCTGATACCAACTATCGCGACCCCGGACCCCGCGGGCCCCGGGACCGCGAGCTGGACGTCGACTCTAACAATAAACTCCAAAATACCGAAGTTAAAAATTTCATTAAATACCAAAAGGTAAAGATCCCAAGTTTTACGAAAACCAAGTTTGATAAAAACCAAATACCACTATCATAAACTTCCACAAGTTCATGCTTAACAAAATACAAATGTACAAAATCCTAATGACGTCAATATTTGGTACAAATATCCCCAAAAGGTTACACATTGATATAATGTAAACCAACCTATACAACTTTCCCCAAAAGAACGGATCCACACTCGACGTCCTCTTCTCGTGATCAGCGAGACTAATCCTTAGCACCTGGGGGGGGGTTAAGGAAAACAAAGATAAAAGGAAAGGGTGAGATAAATCTCAATAAGTTACTAATGCAACTACATGACATGCTATGATGCGATATACAATAAGCAATAATAAATATCACATAGCATATAGCATTTATCATATAACAGATAGCAGCGGAAATAAACACATAACAAAGGATATAGCCAAGGTTTTCCAAACCGGAACATCCAAATAAAGGATCGCTGCGCAGCTTCATAATCAACCAATCATCATCTTCATAATAGCATGAAAGCCGAAGAGAAAACCCCGGTACCGGAACCAAATCATAAAAGTGTCACAAAGGACAAGGACCATGACACAAAGTCATGCCCGTTAGCCAGATACATTCACAAAGGAACGCTGACTTATCCTTTCCAAGGCCAATCTGGAGAAGGGGTATAGTAAGGGCAAAACAATGGTCAAGATTATAATGGACTTGGCTTTGCCATTATAATCCTTCCCATCGCCCGATGCAACAAATATGCCAGCTGGGCTTCCAAATGAACGCTAAGTAATAATAATTTAGCATGAATGAACAACTTAAGGTTCCAAAGTAGGGAACCATTCCAATTAAATCACCACAAAGGTAAACCAATACAAACCGTGCATCAAAGATGACCACATTCCCAAAATGATACTTAATCAAATTCCATATCACATTCGATCACAAGGGGATCATTCTCGAACAATAAAGTGTTCCACAACATTAACTTAAGTCAACTAGGGTGATACTTCGAGTCTAGATCGGGCTTGGACCTTAAAACAATTCAATAACAAAGAGGCTCAGAACAGGTGGTATGGGCGGTCGCCCATAGCCAGTCTGGGCGGTCGCCCAAAACCCAACCCCAAGCCCAAAACCCACTGACTTCCTGGGCGGTCGCCCAACCCAAAAGTGGGCGGTCGCCTACTCACTTTGCTCAGATTCTCTGGATTAACTGATCTCATGGGCGGTCGCCCAAACCCATCATGGGCGGTCGCCCACGCACCCAGGTCGCCGGAAAACGGCCAAAACCAACTGGGTTTCTCCCAAATTTTCCACCCAACAACATAAATCAAACCCAAATGCTTCTAATAGGTATACTAAGATACCCAAACACCCTATATACCTAAAACAACTCATAAAACATCATTTAATCTACTCAATCCAAGGGATGATTCAACACCAAAACTTCACAAAATGGGATAAAATGCAAATCATCTCAAAATCAACCCAAGAAGCAAGAAATGGTAATCATAGTATCAACTAAGCATGGAATGAACATTTTTTAGCAAAATGGGGGAAAAGTAACTTACTTGAATTTTCTCAAAGTTCATGGATTTCAAATCTTTTTGATTCCACGCGATCCTAACGACGATCTAAACAACGTTCAAGTTTTAAGAAATGAGAGAAGATGGAAGGAAGAAGGAGAAAATGAAGAGAGAAGAAAAGGAAGAAAAACTTACCAAATGCCAAGGAGAGAGAGTGTGTTTGCTGGGAATGATGAAGAATGAGGGTGGAGTGTGAGGGTGGAAGAGAAGGAGTAGGGAGGGAGTAGGGGAAATTATTTTGAAATGATACAACTAGACCCCCTCTCACACACTACACACAAACTACACTCCCTACTAATTATTAAGACTCAACACTTCCACACTAGCCCAAATGACCCAAATAAAATGCTAGGCACAATTATGATGAAATATAAAATGCACACATAAATATTTAAATAATAATTTAAATAAATAAATAAATAAGCAAATAATTAAATAAAATCATTTAATTATTAATAAAATAGAGCCTAGATTTCGGGTCGTGACATATTGTATTATGCATTATAACATGTTTAATTACCTCTTTAAATATAATCTTGATTATAAACATAACACCACAATCATTTGTTAGGTGATTATAAATAAAGTGGTATCACTTAAATGTGACAGGTTATATGATATTATATGATCCAATATGACGTTTGTTACTTGTCATGTCTAAGTGTATAAATTTTGCTCAATTAACAACACAATTCAATAATGTAACATAGCATATGCGTATCATTAACATCATGTTGCACATCATCGAAGAACATCTTCATTTGGACATGTCGTGTGAATATACACGAGCATAGGGCAATATATCGTATGACTTAATACGACATGTGTGACACAACATGTCTTATAAACTATACACGACCTGTTCATATTCATGTCGTGTATGGTTGCACGACATATTATAGTATAACTCGTATAAATGAACACGACTGAATATTTTATACAATTGGTATATCTCGTGTGTTTGTACACGACACAAAGCCTTCAAGTCGTCCTTTTGCACACGACACGCGAAGGGTAGTTTTGCCATTATTGGTGCCTTGTATGTAATATGCCTTGTATATAGAATTTACCTTGATAAGGGCAAGACTTGCAATATAAAGGTGCTTGACAAGGGCAAGGCTTGAAATGCAAGTAAATAAACAACATGAACAAGAACAAAAGAGTTTGAGATGGAGAGAAGATGGGGAGAAGGAGGCTTCACCTATGATGGTTATGGCCTATCTTCCTCTCTTTTCACTCAAGTATTTAGTGGTATTTCTCTCAGACTGTATTTCTGCAGAGTTTCACCTATAAAACTATGTTTCTCCCCCCCCCCTGAAATGATCAACAAGGGTCTCAATTTATAGGGACTGAGGGTGCCTAAACCAGCCGTACGGCTAGGCCCCTCCTGCGTCCAAACCATCCGTACGGCTCAGCATGGCGAGCTTCTGGATTTTTCCAAGTTAATTCCAGAGCAGTCCTGGAATTTTAGGTTTATCCTAGTGAGGTCCCAGCCTATCAGTTTATCCCTTAATGGTGCTAAGAGTTCCTCTAAGTTGGTCAATTTCAGATTGGGGTAATTACAGAGCCCCTCGGCAACGTCGCTTTGGAAAAGCGGGGTTGTCGATAAAAATAAGCATCCCAATTAGATGGGAGGAAGGCTTGACCGATTTTGGTTTGCATGGCTGGACCTAAAGGTATAGGATTCCTACGTATCCTGTTTGCGGGGAATCAAGCCTAACGTAGTTCGGGAGGGGTGAGAGACTTTAAGGCTACTCAAACCTAAGGGCTAGGTGGATATGTGTCATCCTTTCCTAGGGGAACGGGCATGACTCTTGGAGAGTTCAGAGGCGGGACATGGTCAATTTGGTTCTATGGAGAGGGTTGACTTACAAGGAAGCGTGACTTTTGGCGAGTCAGAGGCGGGACATGGTCAACTTGTATCTATGGAGAGGGTTGACTTACAAGGAAGCGTTACTTTTGGTGAGTCAAAGACGGGACATGGTCAACTTGGCTCTATGGAGAGGGTTGACTTACAAGGAAGCGTAACTTTTGGCTAGTCAAAGGCGGGACATGGTCAACTTGGCTCTATGGAGAGGGTTGACTTACAAGGAAATGGTTTTCAACCTATAATGACTATTCTGAGTCAAGGTTTGACTTGAGTCAACTCTACCGTTGGGGAGTTTGATGGGAAAGCTGGTCTTACACCCCACCAAGGATGGCCGGGACAAGGTTTTCTAAACCTAAGAGTTCACTGGGCTTAAGTCAAGGACGGCCTAAGGTTTCACTGGGCTTATGTCAAGGACGGCCTAAGACTTTATTGGGCTTATGTCAAGGACGGCCTAAAGTTTCACTAGGCTTATGTCAAGCACGGCCTAAGGTTATACTCATTCTAGGCAAAAGACGGGCTTACAAACTACCGGGTATTCTTAGGTAAAACGGGCTTACAAACTACCGGGTATTCTTAGGTAAAACGGGCTTACAAACTGCCGGGTATTCTTAGGTAAAACGGGCTTACAAACTGCCGGGTCAAAAAAATCAATGGGCTTACGTCGCGTAGGGACCGCCTAGTGTATGTTCACACTAGGCAAACTCTCACAATTTTTACTGGGCTTACGTCAAGGACTGCCTTACGATAATCCTCACCAATTTTACTAGGCTTACGTCAAGGACTGCTGTGTGGTAATCCTCACAAATTTTACTAGGCTTACGTCAAGGACTGCCTTGCGGTAATCCTCACAAATTTTACTGGGCTTACGTCAAGGACTGCTGGGATTTGGTCAACTTGGCTCTATGGATAGGGTTGACTAAAAAGATGGTCTTACGTCATTTTGGACTGCCGGGGAGAAAGGTTTTCTTAACCTAAAATGACCACTCTGGGGGACTAAGGTTTTCTTAACCTAAAATGACCACTTCTGGGGGACTAAGGTTTTCTCAACCTAAAACGACCACTCTGGGTCAAGGTTTGAGTTGGGTCAACTCCACCTTTGGAAAGCTGGTCTTACGTCCCACTAAGGATGGCCGGGGACAAAGGCTTGAACCTAAAGAGACCATTCTGGGTTAAGGCTTGGTTAACTCCATCTTTGGAGAGTTTGACGGAAAAACTGGTCTTACGTCCGACAAAGGAATGCCGGGGCAAAGGCTTGAACCTAAAGAGACCATTCTGGGTCAAGGCTTGGTTAACTCCGTCTTTGGGGAGTTTGACGGGAAAACTGGTCTTACGTCCGACTAAGGACTGCTGGGGCAAAGGCTTAACCTGAAATGACCACTCTGGGTCAAAGCTTGGGTTGGGTCAACACTACTCTACGAGACGGTTGACACATTTTCTTGACACCGGGGAAGAGCCTAGGGGCAACCGTTAAGACACATTATGGACGAAAGAGTCCAAAACTTTGGGAAAATCATTCTTTGATCAAAAGCATTTTGCTTGAAACATTGTTTTTGACAAATGGCACCAAATGGGCAAATTTGGAAAAGCTTATTTCTAAAGGCAAATCTTTTAACAAATCATTTTAGTCAAATTTTTTATTTTAACTTAACTGCGAGGTTTGTTATGCATCAAGTCCTTTAGATTTAGTCCATTCATTGAGGAGTAACCGATGGTAGGAAATCTGCTCGTCACTGTTGTGGGGTAGCCCCAATGTCGTCTTTGTCGTTGATGTCGGGGTAGCCCCATGTCCTTGTTGTTGTTGATGTGGAGGTAGCCCCAATGTCCTTGTTGTCGTCGATGTGGAGGTAGCCCCAATGTCGTCCTTCGACTTTTGATGTTGACGTGGACCCGTTGTCGTCTTTCGGCTTTTGACGTGAGGTTAGGAACCCATCCCTTTTCATGACGCACCCTTTCTTTTGCCTAGGCCGCCCTTTCGGGTTTTCAACCTAGCGGGCATCTCTTTTGCGTCTTTTATGGCATACCCTGTTTTTTGCCTAGGCCGCCCTTACGGGTTTTCAACCTAGCGGGCTACTTTTTTGGTGCCTTTTTCTTTTTTTATGAGTGATCCTGTCGACTCGATAGAACGGGGACTTTAAAGTATTTTTCTTGGAGTAAACATGCAAGGGCATTTTATTTGGGAGAGAGTCCCTTTATGTCGGTGATCTCTTTGAGCAATGTATCGTGAAATGGAAGGAAGCCCTTGCTTGACAGAATACAAGTGTTTAGCTCTTTCCTAAGATGTAGAGGAGAAGACTTGTCGAGACATTTGAAATTTACCTTAGTTAATACCATCAAAATGATTGCTTGAATGGACCATGTTTATTATTAAGTCAAGATTATAACAAGCAATTAGCCTTAACATGTATAAATGTTGTGATCAATTGAGATTAAGATTCGATCAATGGCAAGATCGGGAGAAGAAGGTGTGTCTGGGACATCGGTCATTGATGGGACCGAGGGGAGAAAACTTGGTCATTTTGAGAGGACCATGGTTTGATGGTTTTGTTTCATGCTATGACCGGACCAGAAGGTTGCCTACGTTCCCCTCAGTTTGAGGAGCTCAGGTCGCCGTAGTTCGGCCATGGATCGTCTTTTGTTGAAGTCGGTGTTCTTTTGAAGGATGTTGTTGCTTTGCTGATGTAGATCGCTTCGCTTTGCGGTGAACTCCTCGAGATGTTCTTTGAGGTGGACTTTTGCAGTGAACTTGGTGAGATTTTGAGGTAAACTTCCTCTTCGCCAATATTCATTTCCTTTCCTTCTTTCCATTATCCATTTCTTTTCTCTCTTATCCCTTTTTTTTTAGAGAGAGGGGAAACATTAGCCCCAACTTGCTATCTTGGACATTGGCTCATTTGTAGCCCCTTGGTGGAATGTCTGTCACTTCTCACTTTGACTTTGAAGATTTGGGAAGTCCTTTGCTTGGTTGCGCACGCGCGATCACGGTTGAATCTTGGTGGTTGAGCAACAACATCCTTGACTTTTCATTGTCTCGGGATGCTTTTGTATCGGAAAGGTGTATCGGGTTGTGTATCGGGAAATGTGTATCGGGGATGTGTATAGAGGAAGGCTTGCCATTAATGGTTTCTTCATGCCAATTGATCACAACATTTATTCACATCAAGATTAATTGTTTGCATTTAGCATTTTTCATTTGTGTTAGGTCCATTCGTCCTTAATGAGTCGTCATTGACTAGTATGCTTAGAAGTCAATTCATCATTTTAGGGACGTAGCAATCAATGATAATAACAAGCAAGGCAATTTCAAGAGTAAATGTATATTGCAAATAATGTCTCAAGTCTAGAGAGAAGAGAATGAAAATGACTCTTTTGTTTAGATAACTTTGTACATACATGTCCAAGTATGGACCTTTGTAAAAATAAAAAGACACAGTCCGGGACGGACTTTGGTGTAAGTCTAGATCCTACGAGGCTGGAAGACTCTTTTTTTTTTTTTTTTTTTTTTGAGGCATGGATTCCCATGAAGCACGATGATCCATTTTCTTCCTCAATTGTTGGAGGGGTTGTCGGCGGCATATTCCATGTCTTCCACGGGGAACTCGGGTTCCATGTCGTCGGGAAAGATGTCACGAGGTCTCCATTTGGCTTGGCGTTGTAATTGCCAGACTCTCCTACTCACGAGTTGAGAGTTTGCATTGGCCATCTCTGTTTGGTGATTTTGTTGGGTATGCTTATTTCTTAACCCTCCCAATTATGTTAGAATTGATTGATACCATCACCTAAGTATTTTGTGGACTTTAGGATCCCATGTAAGAAGTTTTATAACTTCTATTTTTAGCTAAGTTCAATTTTATAGAATAGGCTTAGCGGTTAGGGCTTGCTCGGAATTGAGGTTTCATTTACTGAAGACTAAGTATAATGCGCAGGACATTTCATGCGCAGAGCATTACCTGCTCAGTCTCCGCGCGCATAGCATTACCTGCTCATTCTCCGCGCGTATAGCATTACCTGCTCATTTTCCGCGCGCATAGCATCACTTGCTTATCCTCCATACGCATGGCTTCTATGAGCAGAGCAGATTAACTTGGTCCTTATGCTTATCTTTCAACAACCTCATATTCTTGAAGCTTGGAGTGAAAAGGAATGATCTAAGCAAGACTGTGGTCTCTGCGCAGGACTTCCTTGCGCAGGACATCACTGCGCAGGTCTCCTCTACGCAGCATTCAACCTTACACAGTTTTCAATGCATTCAGATCACCTAACTTGGAAAGCGCTTAGAAGATGCACGCTTATTAAAAATGCTGAGGTATGCAGAAACGACAAAGCAAGCACACTCAGCAGATCCAATGGTGGAGACGCGCTCAAGAGAAATATTTTTAAATGAAGACAGCTGTCATCCTTCTAGAAGAAGCTTTTGAATTTGGTCTTCATGCTCAGTCTCCAACGGCTCTAAATCACCTGCGCACCAATCATATTGTGCCAGGTCATCAACTTTGATCAGAGCCCAAACGGCTATAAAGGACACCTGCGCACTAATCACAGTGTGATAGCTCATCGTCCTTGCTCGGAGCTCCAATGGCTATATTCAAGCTCTCAGCTATAAATAGCCAGCTCATCTTCATTTTCAAGTTGCTAGAGTTTGTGCTTACAAGTATTCCTGAAGTTCTGAAGATTGCTGCTTATATTCCCAGATTCAAGATCAACCTTCAAACCTTCATACCTTCAAACTCCTGCCCAGATCCTATAAGCCTTATATCACTAGAATTCTTCGTGCTCTTCATCTCATAAATTCATAGAGCCCAGAATTTCTGAACACACACACACCTCTTGAAGCTTTGATTATTTCGATCATACTTCTAGAGATACACCGGTTTAGTCTAGGATTTGCTCTTCATAGATTATAGATCTTTGAGTTAGTTTGTTCTACATTGTTGTATCTTGTAACTCTCTCATATAATAAGATCTCCATTAGAAAATCCAAGACTAACCATCTTGGTAGAGGACGTAGATCTTTCATTGATCGAACCTCTCCAAATAGCTTGTTCTTTAATCTCGCTATTTACTTCCTGCTTAATCATTTCTGAATTACTGTTTTGTTTGATCTTTCAGATTGCTATACTTTGCTGCTGTGCTTGTTATTGCTTATTGCCTTAGAACATTTTATCCAACTCTTTAAGCCAAAACTTAGCGCGTGCGTTTTTATCCTTGCGCAGCTTTTTACTGCGCAGGTGCTGCTTAAACTTCCGCTGTGCATATCACACTCTCACTGCGCGCTATACTTAGCTTATTTGAGAACTTTGCGCATAAGCCATCGATTTGCAAAAGGGTTTGAAAAGAATTTTAAAACGCTATTCACCCCCCCCCCCTCTAGCATTTTTCATACCCTTGTTGCCCCTTTGGGACCAACAAGTGGTATCAGAGCAAACACCTTCATAAAACTTGTTTTGTTTTTCAAGCTTAACAGCTTGGGTGCCGATTCAAGATGGCTTCAAAATCTTGGGCAATGGCTAACTATTCACATGTCCCAGTACTGAATGAAGATCACTTCGAAATCTGGAAGCACTGCATGCTCACTCATTTTTCTTCTATCGACGAGATCCTCCACGACATAGTTCTTGAAGGACCCTACATTCCAATGAAGGCCAATCCAGATGCTGCTACCAACAAGGATAATCCTACAATCAAGAAGGACAAAGGGGAATGGACCGATGAAGAAAAGAAATGGGTTGGTTACGATGGAAGAGCTAGAAACATCATTCTCAGCACTCTAGACCTCTCCACGCACAATCAAATTATGAGCGGTGGAACTGCAAAGGATCTATGGGATGCTATTGAAGGCTATGTGAATGGTGACAAAGTAAGCAAGGAAAACAAAAGATTTGTGGTGCAAAGAAAATTCAACTGCTTCATGAGAAAGGATGGTGAAACCTTGAGACAAACTTATGATCGCTTCTGTGCTGTTGTAAACTCTTGTAAGTCTCTTGGAACTACCTTCACCAATAAAGAAGTAAATTCTCAATTCTTAGACGCGCTAGTTTCCAGATATGTGCACAAGGCAAGTCATCTGGAAGATTCTGGATTTTTAGATACTTGGCCTCTGCGCAGCTTATACGCCAACTTAAAAGTGTATGAGCTTAAGCTTGATCGAATTGATGAAACTGAAGGAAAAGGAAAAGCAATTTCAATGATTGCTCAAAGAGAACCTGCGCCCGCTCAAACCTCAGACAAAGTCTCCACTTCTTCTCTTCTTGAAATGGATGATGATGATTTCGCTATGTTTGTTAAGCGATTCCAAAAATTCAGGAAATTCTCAAAACCTGAATCCTCAAGTAAAGCTCCAGCTAAATTCTCTCGTGGCAGAGACTCAAAGGAAGAAGATGACTTGGTTTGCTACAACTGTAGAAAGCCTGGTCATTTTGCATCAAAATGCCCTACGTCAAGATTTGAGTACATGAAGAAGAATACTGCGCAGAGATTTTCAAAGCAGCGCGGAATGGTTGCTAAAGAAGACCTTGCTGAGAAGCAACTCAAGACCTGGATAGAGACTGACACTGAAGACAGTGATGATGATGACTCTGAGGATGGACTGCTCTGCTTAGTGGCCAATGCCGATGCTAATAGCGATTCAGACAATGATCCCAAAATGGACACAAAGGCTGCGCCAAGTACTATTCAGAAGAAAGGTCCCACCATCATAGAACTGGCAGAAATGGGACATCTAACTCCAACCAGACAGAATGGCAAGTACTTATTTGCCAGAGCAGACCTAACGAAGAAATTTGTTGCTGCGCCAATACGCAAAGAATCTCTTGAAATTCCTGCTGAAATTGTAATAGAAAAGGATGACTCTGCTGCTGAGCATGAGTCTATTTTTCAGCAAGCTGAAAAGGTAATCAAAAGATTTAATTCTATGAAAGAAGCAGTGGACTTATCAATTGGAGAAATTTCACAGCTTAAGACGGAGAAAACTGTTCTGAAATCTGAAATCACCCTCCTTAAGGAGCAGATTAAGAGCATGACTCCTCTTACTGACAAAAACCGTTTTCTGACAGATCAAAATGCGTTATTTAAAGAAAGAAACGAAGAATTGGCTGCGCAGCTTGCTGATCTCACAAAGATCACAGATGTTTGGACCAAATCTCGTGTCACTGTGGATCAAATTTTAGAATCCCAAAAAGCCAGTGGAGATAAGGAAGGCTTGGGGTTCTCAACTAGTGATAACTTTAAATGCGCAGTTTGCTCTGAAAAGGAAAAGGAATTTACACCACAGCAAACTATTGAAATTCCTAAAGCAAAGCACTCTACTTCAGTGGGTAAAGGACAGGAGAAAGTCCAAAGACAAAATTTCCATTATGTCTACCCAAAGAAGCAAACTGGAAAAGCCAAGGGTAAGGCTAAAGTTGAATCTGCGCTTGACAACGCACCTTTTGATATTTGTTACGCTTATCCTTCGAATGTCAAATCTGCGCATAAGGGTCATGCGCATGAAAGCCATGCGCCTCTACGCCAGATGCGCATACTTAAGAAAAGCGCACCAAAACTTCAAAAGATGATGTTTGTCAAAGCAAATTCATCTGCTCCAGTAAAGAATGCTGCGCCAAAGAAAAGTAAAGAGTTTGTAAAAACCCAATCTATAAGTGGCTTTCATCATTGTATTGTGTGTGATGGTTTAGGTCACAAGGCTGCAGAATGCCTTTTGCGATTTGCTCCTAATGCCAAGGGACGTAAAAATCCTAAGGTCAGACAGGAGTGGGTTGTCAAAAGTTGCTAACTCTAGGACCCAAGAATAAAGGGGACCTGCGTTTTTAATGTCTATCTTTCAGGTCTCCTGCTTTACTGCACACTCTTCACAAGCTAAAGCGCATATATGTTACCTCGACAGTGGATGTTCTAGACACATGACTGGAGATGCTACCGCTCTTGAAGAAGTGCATGAAGGAAGAGGTCCCTCTGTAACTTTTGGTGATAACAACAAAGGGCACATAGTTGGATATGGAAGAATCAGAAAAGATAAAGTGTGCATTGAGAAAGTTGCACTCGTAGAAGGACTTAAGCACAACCTGCTATCCATATCTCAATTCTGCGATAAAGGTTTGGAATGTCACTTCACTGCAACGCACTGCTACATCAAAGATGGCATATCCAGACTAACTTTGCTCACAGGGACTCGTAAGACTAATGTTTACATTATTGATCTTACTTCTATAGACTCTATCACTAATCTCTGTTTTGTAGCAAAGAATGTAAGTGAAAGCAGCTGGCTATGGCATAAGCGCTTAAGTCATTTGAACTTCAAATATTTGGCTAAGCTTGGAAGGGAAAATCTTCCAAAGTAGCAGACCATCATGATAGAAAATGCGCAGCATGCCAGCTCGGTAAACAACCTAAGCAGTCTTTCTCCAGCAAGATTGCCTCCTCAACTTCCAAATGTTTACAACTGCTTCACATGGACTTGTTTGGACCGGTCACCACTGCGAGCATTGGAGGAAGCAAATATACTTTAGTCGTGGTGGATGACTACTCAAGATTCACATGGGTCGAAATGATGATATCCAAAGATGACTGCTATGATATCTTGACTGCGCTATTTCGAAAGCTCCAAACTCAAAAAGAAGACGACATCGTGAGTGTTAGATCAGACAATGGAACTGAATTCAAGAATAACGGTGTTGCTCAATACTGCGATGACCATGGAATTGATCACAATTTCTCCGCTGCTGGAGTTCCTCAACAAAATGGGGTTGTGGAAAGGAAAAATCGCACGTTGATTGAGGCTGGAAAAAAATGATAGCAGAAGCTAAGCTTCCAAAGTATTTCTGGGGAGAAGCTGTCAACACTGCTTGCTTCACTCAGAATAAATCCCTCATCAACAAAACCTACAACAAAACTCCATATGAGCTATGGAGAGGAAGAGCGCCCAACATTGCTTTCTTCAAGATTTTTGGCTGCAAATGCTATATCCTCTACAATGGCAAAGATCATAGAGATAAATTCGACGCCAAAGCAGATGAAGGTATTTTCGTTGGGTATGCCAAACATTCTAAAGCTTTTCGTGTTTTTAATAGAACTACTCTAGTAATTGTAGAATCTGTACATGTTACTTTTGATGAGCATTCTCTCCTTGAGCCACATTTGGCTCCAAAAGATTCTGATGATTCTGCTGAGCATGTTGAGACAGGTACGCAGCCTCAAACTGCACCTGCGCAGAATGATAATCAAGTTAATCAAAACCAGAATCAAGCAAGTCCATCGCATGCGCATACACCCGATGCTGCGCCAGAAGTGACGACTCCTGATGCGCAAACTCCTCCTCCTGCGCATGATGTTTCTCCACTTCAGCAAATCACTTTTGATGATCTTGATGCTGGAACAAATGAAGTACCCATTGAAAATCTTCGTATTCCTACCACTCAACCTAACTTACCTCCCGAGGTTCGTGAAGTTAGAGACCATCCAACTTCAAATATCATTGGTGATCTCAATGTAGGGGTTCGTACTAGGAGAGCATCAAACTTTGATGATGAATATCACTCCTTTATCTCTCAAATCGAACCAAAGAAGATTGATGAAGCGCTCCAAGATTCAAGCTGGGTTACTGCTATGCAAGAAGAGCTTAACCAATTTGAGCGCTGCAAGGTTTGGACCTTAGTACCTAGACCTCATGATCAAGGCATTATTGGTACAAAATGGGTATTCAGAAACAAGATGGATGAGAATGGAAGCATCACCAGAAACAAAGCAAGGCTGGTTGCGCAAGCTATAGGCAAAAGGAAGGAATCGACTACGATGAAACATTTGCGCCTGTAGCAAGACTTGAAGCTATAAGAATTTTCTTAGCTTATGCGTCTCACAAGAAATTCAAGCTTTATCAAATGGATGTGAAAAGCGCATTTCTCAACGGCGAACTCCAAGAGACGGTCTACGTAGCACAACCTCCCGGTTTCGAAGATAGCAAATTTCCAAATCACGTCTTCAAACTTCAAAAAGCTTTGTATGGACTTAAGCAAGCTCCAAGAGCATGGTACGATACGCTATCAAAATTCCTACTAGAGAAAGGCTTCAAGCGCGGTAAAATCGATACAACTCTTTTTATTGCTAAGTATAATGATCACTCTTTACTTGTTCAAATTTATGTCGATGATATTATATTTGGTTCTACTAATGAGTTACTTTGTAAGCGCTTTGAGAAGCTCATGAAAAGCAAGTTTGAAATGAGCATGATGGGAGAACTCACATTCTTCCTCGGGCTTCAAATCAAGCAATTGAATGATGGCATCTTCATAAATCAAGCCAAGTACACAAGAGACTTAATCAAGAAATTTGGACTTGAGAATGCTAAAGCATACAACACTCTAATGGCTACGGGCAATAAACTTGATTAAGACTTGAAAGGTAAGAAAGTTGATCAAACTTTATATCGAGGTATGATTGGCTCTCTACTCTACCTTACTGCAAGTAGGCCAGATATTATGTTTATTGTTTCTGTCTGTGCGCGCTATCAAGCGGACCCTAGAGAAGCGCACTTAACTGCTGTTAAACGCATTATTCGTTATCTTTCTGGAACTGTTAACCTTGGACTTTGGTACACCAAAGATTCGAATTTCGATTTGCTAGGTTATTCAGATGCAGATTACGCAGCATGCACAATTGACAGGAAGAGCACAAGTGGAACTTGTCATTTCCTTGGAAATCGACTCGTTGCGTGGGCAAGCAAGAAGCAAGCTGCTGTTGTCGCGACCCCGGACCCCGCGGGCCCCGGGACCGCGAGCTGGACGTCGACTTAAAACCAAAACTAAGAAATACTGAAGTTAAAAATTCCATTTGATACCAAAAGGGTAATCCAAAGTTTTACAAATCAAAGTTTGATAAAAGCCAAATACTACTATCATAACTTCCACAAGTTTATGCCCCACAAATAAAAATATACAATTCTTAAAGACGTCATTGTTTGGTACAACTACCCCAAAATGGTTACACATTTACATAATGGAAACCAACCTATATCAACCTTCCCCAAAAGAACGGATCCACACTCGACGTCCTCTATCTCGTGATCAGCGAGACTAATCCTTAGCACCTGGGGGGGGGGTTAAGGAAAAACAAAGATAAAAGAAAAGGGGGTGAGATAAATCTCAATAAGTTACTAATGCAACTACATGACATGCTATGATGCAATAAGCAATAAACAATAATAATTATCACATAGCACATAACAATTATCATATATCAGATAGCAGCGGAAATAAACACATAACAAAGGATATAGCCAAGGTTTTCCAAACTGGAACATCCAAATAAAGGATCGCTGCGCAGCTTCAATAATCAACCAATCATCATCTTCATAATAGCATGAAAGCCGAAGAGAAAACCCCGGTACCGGAACCAATAACCATAACAGTGTCACAAAGGACAAGGACCATGACACAAAGTCATGCCCGTTAGCCAGATACATTCACAAAGGAACGCTGACTTATCCTTTCCAAGGCCAATCTGGAGAAGGGGTAAAGAAGGGGGCAAAACAATGGTCAACATTATAATGGACTTGGCTTTGCCATTATAATCTTTCCCATCGCCCAAACACACACAAAATACCAGCTGGACTTTCAAATAAATGCTAAGTAATAATAATTTAGCATGAATGAACTACTTGAGGTTCCAAAGTAGGGAACCAATCCAATTAAATCACCACAAAGGTAAACCATACCAAGAAGTCACCAATCAAGTGAAACATACCAACAACGCACAATTAAAGTGTTCCACAATCACAATTAACACTTAATTAATTTCCAACACAAACTTGATCACAAGGGACTCAAATCTATCACTAGAGTGTACTACAATGATCACTAAGGTCAACTAGAAGGACACCCAAGACTTGGACCAAAACGCGTTCCTTAATCACACAAACTAACAAAGTGTAAAGTTTCAGGGGTTCTGTGCGGCCGCCCAAAGTGGGTTGTGCGGCCGCCCAAAAGGCCTCAAAACAAGAACAAAAGCTTTCAGAAAGATGCGCGGTCGCCCAGGAAGTTTTGTGCGGCCGCCCAATCTTCCGGATTGCCAGAAATCGGGAAGAACAACATGGGTTCTTCCATTTTTATACCCAAAACACATTTCCACCCAAAATCCAACATTCCTACTAGCATACTAATGTACTAAAACGACTTATAAGTCTAAAAAGACTCCTAACACAACATTTAACAACCAAAAATCAAGAATCAAACCAACATTCAAGATTTCACCATTTTTGATCAAAACTCCAAATAAATTCAAAACAAATTCGAAACTCATCCAAACTTCAAATGTAACACATCAAACAATATCTAAACATGATATGAACATTTTAGCATTAAAATGGGGAAAAAGTAACTTACTTGCAAATTCTCAAAGTTGATGGATTTCAAATCTTTTTGACTCTACGCGATCCTATCGACGATCTAAACAATGTTCAAGTTTTAAGAATTGAGAGATGATGAGAGGAAGAAGGAGAAAATGAAGAGAGATGAAGAGAAGAAAACTTACCCTTCTAGCTTGGAGAGAGAGAAAGAAATGGGCTGGAGAGAGAGAGATGGTGAGGGAGGTGGAGTGTGAGAATGGTGAGGGAGGTGAGGGGAGTAGGGAGGGAGTATGAAAAATGTTTGAAAGATTTACACTAAGGCCCCCTCTCTCACACTACACACAAACTACACTCCCAACTAACAATTAAGACCCAACATTTCTATACTAACACAATGACCCAAATAAAATGCTAGGCATAATTATTTTAACACATAAATATTTAAATAAATAATAATTTAAATAAATAAATAAATAAGCAAATGATTAAATAATAATCATTTAATTACTAATAAAATAGAGCCTATATTTCGGGTCGTGACATTCACTCCCCCTTAAAGAAAATTCGACCCGAATTTTAACGAGACTCACCTTAAACAAAAAGCCACGGAAATTTCCTCTCTATCTCATCACGAAGCTCCCACGTCGACTCCTCGATGTTATGATTCCTCCAAAGAACTCGAACCAACGCAATGCTCTTGCTCCTCAACTCTTGGACTTTAGAATCTAGAATCCGAACCGGTCGTTCCTCATAAGTCATATCGGGCTCAACATCTTCCGGTATCCTCGGTAACACGTGAGACGGATCATGAACATACTTCCGAAGCATAGAAACGTGGAACACATCGTGCAATCGGTCCAAAGATGGCGGTAACGCAAGACGATACGCAAGAAGTCCAACCTTTCCCAAAATCTCAAACGGACCAATAAACCTCGGAGCCAATTTGCCTTTCTTCCCAAATCTACGATTACCCACCTTTGGAGACACTTTCAAGAACACCAAATCACCAATCTGAAAACTAAGATCTCGCCTTCGGTTATCTGCGTAGCTCTTATGTCGACTCTGGGCTGTCTTCAATCTATCCCGGATAACCTTAACTTTCTCAACCGAATCCCGAAGCAAATCAATACCCACAATCTTCGCTTCACCAACCTCGTCCCAACAAATAGGCGATCTACACTTTCTTCCATACAAGGCCTCAAACGGTGCCATCTCGATACTAGCCTGATAACTGTTGTTATACGAAAATTCCACTAACGGTAGGTGCGAATCCCAAGAATCAGAAAAGTCTATCGCACAAGCTCGCAACATATCCTCCAAAATTTGAATAGTCCTCTCGGATTGACCGTCTGTCTGAGGATGAAAAGCTGTACTGAATCGCAAATCTGTACCCAAAGCTTCCTGAAACGCCTTCCAGAATCTAGAAGTGAACCTCGGGTCTCGATCTGACACGATGCTAACCGGAATCCCATGCAATCTAACAATCTCATCGATACAAACGGTCGCAAGCTTCTCCATCGAATATCTGATGTCAATAGGCAAGAAATGGGCACTCTTGGTCAATCTATCCACGATTACCCAAACACTGTCATACTTCCTACGAGTACGAGGCAGTCCCGTAACGAAGTCCATAGTCACATGCTCCCATTTCCACTCGGGAATCTCTAACGGCTGAAGTAATCCCGCGGGTCTCTGATGCTCGGCTTTGACCTGCTGACACGTTAAACACTTCGAAACGTACTCGGCTATTTCCCTTTTCATATTAATCCACCAAAATTGTTGCTTCAAATCCTGATACATCTTCGTACTACCCGGATGAATAGTATACCTCGATTTGTGGCCCTCATCTAAAACTTGCCTCTTTAATCCACCAATATCGGGTACACACAAACGACCACGGAAAGTCAACACTCCACTCGAGCTAATAGAAAAATCCTCGAAGTTCTTCTCTTTCAGTTTACCCATTATCTTCACCAACTCGGGATCTTCTTTCTGAGCTTCCTTTATCCTCTGAATTAGGGTCGGAGACACCCTAATATTCGCAAAAATAGCCCCATGTCTCGATTCACGAGGAGACCAATCTCGAACATCCTCAAGCATTTTCCATTCTCGAACCATCATCGAAGCCACATAAGACTTTCTACTAATTGCATCGGCTACCACATTCGCCTTCCCCGGATGATAAGAAATCGTGCAATCATAATCCTTCAACAATTCCATCCATCGACGCTGTCGGTTGTTCAATTCCTTCTGGGAGAAAAGGTACTTCAAACTCTTGTGATCCGTAAAAATTTCAAACTTCGCCCCATAAATATAGTGCTTCCATTTGTGCAACGCAAAGACTATGGCCGCCAACTCCATATCATGAGTCAGGTAATTCTGCTCACTAGGGGTCAACTTCCTCGAAGCATACGCAATTACTTTCCCATTCTGCATCAACACACAACCCAAACCCTCTTTCGAAGCATCACTATAAATCACTAGGCCATCGCTCCCATTAGGCAAAGTCAAGATCGGTGCGGTAGTCAACCTCTTCTTCAATTCCTCGAAACTCTTGTCACATTTCTCGGTCCACACAAATGGAACATTCTTCCGGGTCAACTGAGTCATCGGAGTAGCAATCCTCGAAAACCCTTCAATAAATCTTCGGTAATACCCGGCTAAACCAAGAAAGCTTCTAATCTCTGTCACTGACTCGGGTCTCTTCCAATCCACTATGGCTTCAATCTTTGACGGATCCACAGAAATCCCATCTTTAGAAATCACATGACCCAGAAATGACACCTTCTCGAGCCAAAATTCGCATTTACTGAACTTCGCAAATAATTTCTCCCTCGCAAGAACGGATAAAACTGTCCTCAAATGTTGTTCATGCTCCTCTCGAGATTTCGAATAAACAAGAATGTCGTCGATGAAGACTACCACGAACGAATCAAGATAGGGATGGAAAATCCGGTTCATCAAATCCATAAACACGGCCGGCGCGTTAGTCAACCCAAACGGCATAACCAAAAACTCAAAATGACCATAACGAGTGCGAAACGCAGTCTTCGGAATATCCTCCGATCGAACCTTCAACTGATGGTACCCACTCCTCAAATCAAGCTTAGAGAAAACCACGGACCCTTGAAGCTGATCAAACAAATCATCAATATGGGGTAGAGGATACTTATTCTTCACCGTAACCTGATTCAACTTCCGGTAATCTATGCACAATCTCAAGGAACCATCTTTCTTCCGCACAAACAAAACCGGTGCTCCCCACGGGGAAACACTAGGGCGGATAAACCCTCTATCAAGCAACTCTTGCAACTGAACCTTCAGTTCCTTCAATTCAGCGGGAGCTAACCTATACGGCGCTTTCGAAATCGGAGCCGTACCCGGCAAAAGATCTATACAAAACTCAATCTCACGATCGGGAGGCATATCATACTCGGTAGAGAAAACATCGGGAAATTCCCGAACTACCCGAACACTATCCAAACTAAGGGATTCTTTCCTAGTATCAAGAACACTAGCCAAATACCCCTCACAACCACTATGCAATAATTTTCTCGCTTTCATAAAAGAAATTAAGCGAACTCTTCTACTTAGAGGACAAGCCTCAAACACGAATTTAGGCACGTCGGGAATAGAAAAAGTAACAGTTTTCTTACGGCAATCAACGGACGCATGAAACTTGCTCAACCAATCCATACCCAAAATGACATCAAAGTCTTGGATAGGAAGAACTACCAAATCCGCACAAAGGACTCGACCACAAATAACCACGTCACAAGCACGAAAGACTCGATCAGAAATCAAGCATTCTCCTATAGGGGTCGACACCTCTAGCACGTACGGTAAAGACTCGAATGCAGCATTTAACATGGAAGCAAATTGCACAGAAATGTATGAATGAGATGATCCTGGATCTACTAACGCTCGTGCGCTCACATTAGACACAGAAATAATACCTCCAATAACTGATGGATCATCGGTAGCTTGTTGTTGATTCAAGGCAAAAACCTTCCCTTGAACTTTGGGCTTCCCGGTAACATCCCTTTTTTGACCTTGATTATTACCAACTCCTGACCCGGATGCTTGACCTCGGTACCTCGTGCAGTCTCTCACAAAGTGCCCCATTTCACCACAATTTATACACTTGCCCTGCTTTTTCCAACACCTATCCTCCGAATGGCCTACCTTCTGACAAAAGGTACAAGGCTTCCTAATTTGGCTCCCTTGGTTCCCGGAAGTGGTACCCGGGTTCCTTGGGATCGGTTGCCCTCGGGACTGAGATTGTCCCCAAAGTTACCTCGATTTTCGATCCTTGGTTGTGACTTGCTCTGTGCTCTTTGCTTACTCGGTTGGCTACCTCGGTCTTCCTTTTATGTTCCCCAATATCTTGCTCTATCAAATAGGCTCGGTCCACCGCATCTTGGAATGTCACAATCCGTTGAGCAATAAGTTGAGTGCGGATGGAGGTCTTCAGTCCTCGAATGAATCTCATAGCCTTTTGTTCCTCGGTCCTCACCAAATAGTCGCAATACCGGGCTAATTCTATGAACTTAGCCGAGTATTGTGATATAGACAACAATCCTTGCTCCAAGTTGAGTAGCTCGATCTCCTTTCGATTCTGATCAACAACCGGAATGAAATGCTCTCTGAACTTACGCACGAACAACTCCCACGCATACACCGTGTGAGTGTCATCCCAAGTAGCTTTAATACCTTTCCACCAATGCTCGGCGGCTCCCACAAGCTTGTAAGCCGCAAACCGGACCTTGTCCTCATCCGAACACCCAAATACATCATAAATCTTCTCCATGGACTCAATCCACTGTTGGGTTTCCTAGTAACATGCGCAGCGGAATTTAGCAATTAAAATTTTAAGAAACCCAAAGCCATGGATCCGTTCATATGATTAAATCAAATACAACAAGATGAATAGAGGAATAACTAACCCTTGATGACTATGAATTTTCTCTTGGTCTTTGGTGGAGAAACTTGAAGACTTGATCACGATCACAAAGCTTGAACACGAACTTTGAAGATGATGATTTTCACCCTCTAGCGGTATCCACACTTCGAACGAATATCAAAGGATCTTTGATCTTGGTTGCTAGACCAATATTATGAAACACACTTTCACAATATAATAAAGAACTATATGGAATTTATTTGTGAATTATTTTGTTCCTCAATCAAGGATATCTTAGAACAAAATAATATCTCTCTCAAACTCTTTGAGACTCACAAAATCACTTGTTAATATGGTCTGGCCGAATTGGGGTTTTTATACACAATTAAGACCTATTCCAAATAGGAATCTTGTGCCAAAAACCTTCCCAAATCGAATTAGGAATTTTCCTGTCGGCAGCACCAGGCGCCCGCTTGTAAAGGGCCAGGCGCCCGCCTGAATGACCAGAAGGTCCCTGTCTTTCTGGAATTACTTCAGGCGCCCGCCTGGTCTGAACCAAGCGCCCGCTCGGTAGACCAAACAGCCCAGAATGTTTCCAAAATTCCTCCAAGGTCCTTTGACTCTAAATTCCAATATAGTCCTCTTATTAAAGATTCGTTCTATTGTGTGTGACCCTCTAGGATTATACTAAGTTGGCAATGGGCTCAAACATGATCCCATAAGATATGATTAGGTTCTAGCAAACCGTCATACCTACCCAAATAGTATAACTAGATACAAGTTCGCATTCCTTTAGAATATGTCACAATCCCTTTGTCCACGATGTCATTGAACACAAGTCATGGTCAAACAGTCAACTTGTTTTTGTTCAATACTTTCTCGATTCCGAATATGTTGATAATCCAAATGACATTGATCCAATCAATTCATTTGAGTCCGGCCGAACATTTCATCAACATCATTCCTACGAGAGGCCCAAGCTTGACATCTCTCCGTGGAGGGACAAATCCATTTAGCTTATTATTCTTCCCAACGGGAATCCGATTATGCCAATCATACCCTTTATAACTACCGTGTTAAGGTAGCGTTTGAATATGTCAAACACAATGTTCATCAAGTGGAAGACTATAATAACTTCATGTCTAAGGATTCAAATGACATAACTAATATGAGATATATGTTCGACATAGACCATGACATAAATCTCATACAGCGGGTCATGTCCAGTACCTTGTTCCAAACAAGTACCCATAAATCTAACATGATCATCTCATGATCATTTAGCCTTTATAATAGTGCTTAATAAGTACTAGGGACGGGGATTATTATAAGTAAGCATGAACAACAATAATAATCAAAACATCTCTTTATTGATATGAAATAAATGATAACAATTACAACGTTTATTAAACGTGCCTAGGGCACCACTACCAACAATCTCCCACTTGCCCTAGGCCCAATCTCCCATGTATCTAATACCCATGGACCTAACATGACCATCATGTTTAGCTTGTGGAAGTCCCTTTGTTAGCGGGTCCGCAACATTGTCATCAGTAGGTACTCTGCATATATTTACGTCTCCCCTATCAACGATCTCTCGATGATATGAAAACGCCTAAGTATGTGTTTGGATTTCTGATGTGCTCTTGGTTCCTTTGCTTGAGCAATAGCACCATTATTATCACAATAAAGGTCTATTGGATTAGCAATACTAGGAACCACTTCAAGTTCAGTTATGAACTTCTTAATCCAAACAGCTTCCTTTGCAGCATCCGATGCAGCAATATACTCAGCTTCTGTTGTAGAATCAGCGGTTGTACTTTGCTTGGAACTCTTCCAGCTTACAGCTCCACCATTTAACATAAACACAAAACCCGATTGCGATCGGCTATCATCTTTGTCAGTTTGGAAGCTTGCATCCGTGTAGGCATTTACAACGAGATCATCTTCCATTCCTCCATAGACCAAAAACGAGTCTTTAGTTCTTCTCAAGTACTTTAGAATCGCTTTTACAGCTATCCAGTGATTTTCGCCAGGGTCGGATTGGTATCTACTTGTCATGCTCAAAGCATAAGATACATCCGGCCTAGTACAAATCATGGCATACATGATGGACCCAATTGCCGAAGCATATGGAACATCATTCATTTTCTCACGCTCATCATTTGTCTTAGGACATTGAGTCTTGCTTAGAGAAACTCCATGTAACACTGGCAAGGTGCCTCTTTTAGAATTTTCCATACGGAATCTTCTAATGACCTTGTCAATGTATGTACTTTGGCTTAAACCAAGTAGCCTTCTTGATCTATCTCTATAGATCTTAATGCCAAGTATATATGCGGCTTCACCCATATCTTTCATTGCGAAGCACTTTCCTAACCAAGTCTTCACAGACTGAAGTGTAGGAATGTCGTTTCCAATGAGCAATATGTCATCCACATATAAAATAAGGAATAGCACTATGCTCCCACTAATCTTCTTGTATACACAAGGCTCATCTTCGTTCTTGATGAAACCAAACTCTTTGACCGATTCATCAAAACGGAGATTCCAACTCCTTGAAGCTTGCTTCAATCCATAGATGGATCTTTGCAATTTGCATACCTTAGAATCTTGTTCAAAACCTTCTGGTTGTGTCATATACACATCCTCTTGGAGTTTTCCATTCAGGAAAGCGGTTTTGACGTCCATCTGCCATATTTCATAGTCATGATATGCGGCAATGGCAAGCAAAATTCTTATAGACTTGATCATTGCTACGGGTGAAAAGGTCTCATCATAGTCAATACCATGAACTTGCCTATACCCCTTCGCTACAAGCCTAGCTTTGTAAGTATGCACCTTCCCATCCATGTCAGTCTTCTTCTTGAAGACCCATTTGCATCCTATGGTTTTTACACCTTCGGGTGCATCAATCAAATTCCAAACTTGATTGTCTTGCATGGATTGCAATTTGGATTCCATGGCTCCAAGCCAGTTGTCCGAATCAGGAGAAGACATCGCCTCTTGGTAGGTTGATTCGGTTCATCATTCTCAATGATTTCTACCTCATTACTATCCGTTACGAGAAATCCATATCTCTCGGGCTCGGATCGTAACCTACTAGATCTGCGAGATGCTTGTGTATTTTGAACAGGTTCCACAACTCCTTGTGGTTCTTGTTCTTGTTCCACTATTGGTTCAATGTTATTTTCTGGGTCTCGAATTTCTTCAAGATTTATTTTACTCCCACTGATTTCTTTGGAGAGAAACTCTTTCTCTAGAAAGACACCAGTTCGGGCAACAAACACTTTTGTTGTCCTCTCGGTTGTAAAAGTAATATCCTTTAGTTTCCTTAGGATATCCCACGAAAATACATTTATCAGATTTGTGTGCTAGTTTGTCAGAGATGAGTCTCTTGACATAAACTTCGCAACCCCAAATCCTCATGAAAGATAAACTAGTTTCTTTCCACTCCACATCTCATATGGAGTCTTGGAACCGATTTAGTTGGAACTTGATTTAGTGTGAAAGCAGCGGTTTCTAGGGCGTAACCCCAAAAGGATATTGGAAGATCAACTTGACTCATCATTGATCGAACCATGTCTAACAAAGTCCGATTCCTCCTCTCGGACACACCATTCCATTGTGGTGTTCCAGGTGGAGTCAATTGTGAAACTATTCCACAATTCTTTAGATGATCATCAAATTCTTGACTTAAGTATTCTCCCACCTCGATCTGATCGAAGTGCCTTAATGCTTTTGCCAAGTTGTTTTTCTACTTCATTTTGAAATATTCTAAATATCTCAAATGCTTCACTTTTATGTTTCATTAGGTAAACATACCCAAATCTACTATAATCATCAGTGAAGGTTATGAAGTATTGAAATCCTCCCCTAGCATTGCTACTTAATGGTCCGCATACATCGGAATGTATCAACCCCAATAAGTCGCTTGCCCTTTCACCCAACTTGGTAAAAGGTGTCTTAGTCATTTTTCCAAGAAGACACGACTCACAAGTATCATATGACTCTAAGTCACATGAACCCAAAAGTCCGTCCCCATGGAGTTTTGAGATACGCTTCTCATTAATATGACCAAGACGGCAATGCCACATATAAGTATGATTTACATCATTAGGTTTAGATTTCTTATTTACATGATAGACATTATTTTCATTCTTGACATCCAAGACATAAAGGCCATTAAATGAATTAGCAATACCATAAAGCACATCATTTAAATAAATAGAAAATTTCTTATTCTCAATAAGAAACTTAAAACCTTCATTATCCAAACAAGAAATTGAAATAATATTTCTGCTTAAATCCGGAACATAATAACAATTGTTCAAAACAAAAATTAATCCGGAAGGTAAAGTGACTTCATAAGTCCCTACGGCTAATGCAGCAACTCTTGCTCCATTTCCCACGCGTAGATCTACTTCACCTTCTTTAAGCAGTCTCCTATTCTTTAGTCCCTGCACATTTAGACAAATGTGAGAACCACATCCGGTATCCAATACCCAAGAATCAGTGGTAGAAAGGAGAATATCTATCATATAGATACCTGAAGTCGACGCAGCCTTGCTGCTCTTCTTCTTCTTTTGCTCTTCCAAGAAAGCCTTGCAATTACGTTTCCAATGACCAATTTCTTGACAATGGAAACAGATTGCATCCTTTTGTGAATCAGGTTTTGCCTCAGAAGCCTTGGCAACCTTTGCCTTGCTTTATCTTAGGTTTGACAACTTTTGCTTACCCTTTCCTTTGGCACTAGCCTTCTTCCCATCATGAACCAAGAGCACGGGAGAACCTTTCTCCACAATTTTCATCTCTGCAGTTTTGAGCATCCCATGCAACTCAGAGAGATTCTTATCCATTCCATGCATGTTATAATTCATCACAAACTGATTATAACTTTTAGGCAATGAATTAAGAATGAGATCCGTGGCTAGCTCCAATGGGATTGGATAGCCAAGTTTCTCAAGGTGCTCTACATAACCTTTCATTTTAAGAAAGTGAGGACTCACTTGTTGCCCTTCATTCATTTTACTAGTAGTGAATGCAACAATGGTCTTGTACCTCTCTTGCCTAGCTTGCTCTTGAAACATGGTTCTCAACTCCACGCCTATCTCATAGGCTTCCAAATGTTCCAAACTTTGTTGGAGTTTTGAACACATAGCAGCAAGCATGAGACAACTTACATCTCTAGAATCATTACGATGTTTCTTGTAATTGTCTCTTTCTACCCTAGGGGCAGTAGGCGGTGGTTCAGCAGGGAGAGGCCCATCGAGAATGTACAACTTATCTTCTTGCCTAAGAACATTCTTATGCTTCGGATCCAATCCATAAAGTTTGTACCATTCTCTTCGAGCTTATCCTTCTCAAGGATCGATCGCAACGACATTGATTGAGTGTTATTAGTCATTATCTACAAATATGCAAAATTTCCAAAATTTAATAAGTACCGATTTTCATTAAAGAGATAAATAATGTATTTTTAAACAAAATACTCCCACTAAATTATATAACCTTCTTATACATCCAATGTATAATATAATTTAAGATCCAACTTTAATTTAATTTCAAGTCCGCTAAGGCGGATTACACAAAATCAAATTAATTAGGTAGACAACTCTTGTCAATCATATCTCATATGACTCTTATTCCTTTTATGAGATTCTTTTAGAAATCCAATTTCAAAAGCATGTTAAACCTCATCTTTGCCTAGGCCCAAAACTGTTTTGACGCCCAATTAAGTCTAACCATTTTAAACGCATAGTTAATGTGTCCCGCTAGGGCGTCCCCACATTATCTATCTTGCTCAAACATAAATAAATTTAATGCACCTCGCTAGGGCGAATCTACATTAAAATCACTCATGTACTAACAAGTGTTTTAATCATGGCATGGCAATAAAAGACTTAAAACTTTCTTTGAAGGTTCATCACATATAGCATATAACACATTTATGAGCACATAATATAAACATGTTACACATCAAGTTTAGCCACTAAATTAATCCCATTAATTTAAGCATAATATTTATGTGTCATTAGTTTCTCTATAATTATGAGGATGAGACTATTTCAACTTTGGTTATTATCTCCAAATCAAGACAACAAGAAGTGCGGTCGAACTAAGCCATTAGGCAACCACAATCCCGCACTAATTCAAGAACCAAGAAAGTAGTCCATGTGGCCGAAACTAAGCAATAGATGGTCTCGATGAACGTAGGCCAATTGCATTCACAATTCCACATGGATCTCCAATCATTGAATCAAGAACTTTGTTTCTCAATTTTAGCAATTATGAACTCTTCATAATTCTAACTTCGTTTTATCTTTGAAACTTTGATTGCGATCAATTTTGGGAAACACAATCTCGATGAACGCAGATTAGCCATCCAAAACTTGAACCAATCTAGGAATCACAAGACTAAAACAAATAGGAAAATCAAACCCAAAATCCACACACAAACCAACTACCCAAAACCCATTCCAGATCAGCAAGTCTGAAGTGGTCTTGTTACTGGTTTTGTCGATTTATCGAAAAATTCCAGAATCAGATTTTGAACAAAATCAGAACATTCTGGCCTAGCAAGCGCGCGCCTGGTCCAGCACAGCGGGCGCCTGAAGCGAGCGCGCGCCCGGTCCCAGCGCGGGCGGCGCCTGAATGGTCAGAATGGTATGGAATTTTCAAGTTCGAAAATTTTGTCTCAAAATTATTTTTCCCGATTATTAAACTTTGATCCAATCAAAAATCAATAATCGAAATAATTCAGAATCCACCATAATTTTTTTATTGCGATTGAATCGTGCGATTAAGGTTCGAAAAACAATAAAACCACATAAAATCACAAAACACATAAACATCATATAATCCAATATTCATATCATGCTTGGGCACATAAACAATTTATATACACAACATGATCCAAGTATTGAATTAATCAACATGAACGGGGCTCTGATACCACTGTTGGGTTCCTAGTAACATGCGCAGCGGAATTTAGCAATTAAAATTTTAAGAAACCCAAAGCCATGGATCCGTTCATATGATTAAATCAAATAACAACAAGATGAATAGAGGAATAACTAACCCTTGATGACTATGAATTTTCTCTTGGTCTTGGTGGAGAAACTTGAAGACTTGATCACGATCACAAAGCTTGAACACGAACTTTGAAGATGATGATTTTCACCCTCTAGCGGTATCCACACTTCGAACGAATATCAAAGGATCTTTGATCTTGTTGCTAGACCATATTATTGAAACACACTTTCACAATATAATAAAGAACTATATGGAATTTATTTGTGAATTATTTGTTCTCAATCAAGGATATCTTAGAACAAAATAATATCTCTCTCAAACTCTTGAGACTCACAAAAATCACTTGTTAATATGGTCTGGCCGAATTGGGGTTTTTTATACACAATTAAGACCTATTCCAAATAGGAATCTTGTGCCAAAAACCTTCCCAAATCGAATTAGGAATTTTCCTGTCGGCAGCACCAGGCGCCCGCTTGTAAAGGGCCAGGCGCCCGCCTGAATGACCAGAAGGTCCCTGTCTTTCTGGAATTACTTTCAGGCGCCCGCCTGGTCTGAACCCAAGCGCCCGCTCGGTAGACCAAAACAGCCCAGAATGTTTCCAAAATTCCTCCAGGTCCTTTGACTCTAA